>OU015491.1:90880964-91150964 GCA_907164885.2 Dolomedes plantarius | reverse complement strand
AAAAAATTCAAATTTTGTTCTACATATACCCTCCTATTTTTGTACTTACTACCGACTTGAATAAAATACACGCATTGTGTCATTCGAGGAATAGAGTTTAGAGAAAACTAATTATGAGATAGCGGTAACAGACACATATTTAGGTTCGCATACGGAAAAGGAAGCTCCCAATGACATACTTACAGAAAAAGAAATTACTAAGTTCGGAATAAAATCCATTTCGCACCATTAAAAACAGATTTAGTTTTTAATGATTTGTTTTTCATTTGTCATCAAGATAGAAAATTGTATAAGAAAACTCGAAAATGTTAGAGTAATGAAAGAAAAATGATGACCTAAAATGAGAATAAAATGGGTCTGTTTCAATAAAAGCCGTAATAATATTTATAAAGTCACATAGAAATGATAATAAACGGAATCATTCACAGATTACATCAGAATATGTGGATTCTGTTTGAATTCTTGTCGTTCATTACACAATTTATGTTGCTAAAGAAAATGCCGTTTATTATCTTCCAACCATTAAATTAATCAGCTTTTACCCCATTCAATTCTGAGAAACATAATAATTACAAGGGCAGCAAATGGGATGATTTCATAGGATGATTTTCCCAGATTCATAGATATGCCATGAATGACTTAATAAACGTCATCAAACTTATATAGTCTTTCTGTCGTCACGAAAGGCAAGCAATGTCCACCTAATATCAGGCATTTATGTTGGGACATTTATGAAGTACAAATAAAGATAACTCTTTTTCACATTTTTTACATCTTTTTTTCACAAAATAGTAATTAAAATCAAAAGTCACGCGTTACGTCGAATTTCCACGCTTTGGTGAATGATTACTTTAAATTATTATCCATCAAATAAATGACATGAGAAAATAGTTTTATACCCTGTCTAAAAATATATTAATGATTGTTCGCTTCTAAAACTTTCACTCTAAATAAACTGCTCATCAAAATAAATGTGTCTCGTTGAAAAGGAAGAAAACACAGGTTTTAGAAACAATGGTCTAAACAAATTTTGTTTACTGGCATGAAAATAATTAGTGTATATATATATATATATATATATATATATATATATATATATATATATATATATATATATATATATATATATATATATATATATATATATAAAATTTTGTTTTATTGGCATACAAACATGATATGAGAATAGTTAGTGTATGTATATATATCTATATATATATATATATATATATATATATATACTAACTATTCTCATGTCATGTTTTTATGCCAATAAACAAAATTTGCTTAGACCATTGTTTCTAAAACCCGTGTTTTCATTATATATATATATCGTATTTTTCAGACCATGAGACGCATAAAAGGCACTTCAAATTTATGGGAGGATTATTAGAAAAGAATATTTTGTATTTTGTTAGATATATAAAGATATTTTCAATTTCTCACTTAATAAAGATAAAAAATATATATAATAAATAATATATATAATAAAATATTCATTTTATTTTACTGTTACCTTTGGACCATAAGACACACCCCAATTTTAAGTCGATTTTTTTTTTACGTAAAAAGGTGCGTCTTATGGTCCGAAAAATACGGTATATCTGTATATATATAGGTATAGATAGGTAGATACATAGATAGATATGCAGATATACAGATATATATATATATAGATAGATAGATAGATAGATAGATAGATAGATAGAGAGAGAGAGAGAAAGATTGTTACATCAATATAAAAAAATTCTAGTGCGACATATCTTTAAAAAACATATTATATATATATATATATATATATATATATATATATATATATATATATATATATATATATATATATATATATATATATAGAGAGAGAGAGAGAGAGAGAGAGAGATTGATTCAAAAATCTTTCTCAGATAGCTTTCCTTTTCGCAATTTCACAGAATTCTTAAATGCTTCCAACGGTTGGGCTAGAAACTCAATACTTTAAGAGACCTTTATCATGATTAATTCTGATATATGACTATATAGTTCCAATCTTCTTCCATTTACTTTAGCAGCTTACAAAATTCTTGGAGTTCTCCAAAAATTTCATTTTAAGGGAAAATATTTAAGAAATCTAGCATGGAAGCGGAAAACACTAAGTATAAGGATTAAATAGGGAACATATTTTTCAAAGAATAGAGGAGTTGTGGATGGCATCTGTTGAATTCCCTCCACCGCAAAATTATAGAAGAAATTGCAGAGAAAAACAAAATTTTTTCAGAAGTGGGAACGGACTCGATGGCACAAAACTGGGGTTTTGGGAGGGGAGAGCATTAGCAGAACTCAGTCTTTTTTCAGTGTTATTCTCACTTATACAAAATTAATCGAAAATAAAAAAATAAATTAAAAAAATGCTTCAAACGCACATGTGAGAAAAACCTTAAAATTCCCTCTTTTTACAATCATGTCACAAAAAATACAGATAAATGTACGAGAGCACTATTTAGTGATGTTCATTACACAACTAAGATAATTACTTCTTCAAAACGTGTTTACTTAAGAGTCCCTTATTACATTATCTAGTGTTTGTAATAAATACCCTTGGGATTGTTTATATTTATAGCAGAAAGAAAGAATAAAACATGAATGCAAAAATCTGATTCCAAAGTATTTTATAAGTGAATGATGCTTTCAGTGATTAAATTCTTACTATTCCCAAGGGGTTCGGAGATAATAAACAAGTCCAAGATAAAAGTGAATTACATTCGTGATATTTTATAGGTAAGGCAATTTAAAATAATAATGGGTCCCTTATTTCATTATCTAATGTTTGTAATAAATACCCTTGGGATTGTTTATATTTATAGCAGAAAGAATAAAACATGAATGCAAAAACATGAATTCAAAGTGTTTTATAAGTGAATGATGACTTCCAGTGACTAAATTCTTACTATTCACAAGGGGTCACGGATAATAAAAAATCCGAGATAAAAATGAATTAAATTCATAATACTTTATAGGTGTGGAAAATTGCTTCGGGCAAGCAGATATAACACTCGTCAAACTTCTTGATCATTATATGTGGGACAAATGCATTTGTGATATATTATACCGTTAAGCAATCGGCCCCAAAACCAGTAGTAACCCAAAACGTCTATAAAATATTGTTGATTTAAGCCACTATTTTCTCTTCTACATAATTATTAATTTCTAACCTCTGTCAATTTAGGCTCTACTGCTTAACATCCTATTTCATTGAAAAATGACAAATTTCTCATATAGTACTTCTATTATGGTAATATGCAATTTAAAAAAAATAAGTTAAACTTCAATGCTTCTTTTTTTTACACTATATGTTAGGAAAACCCAGCACCTACTTTCCTTCATAAGTACTTCTATCGGGATTCAAACTCCTTAATTGAACAATGACCGCCTGCGGCATCCAGTGGCGATGGACATTCGGGAAGAATTGAGCCGGTTAAGAGCAAGATAAAAGCTTGCTTTCACTCATTCCACTTACTCTTCTCTTATTTTACCCCCATACACGTGATAGGTGTCGCAGGCAAGGTTTTGTGAAATTTTCTTTTTATCAAGATAATAACGATCGGCGAAATTTCAACGACAATTTTAAGTATATTTTAAGTAGTAAAAGAACATTAGCGACAGTAAGCCTCGGGTCCAAATAAAAAAAAAATGAGTTTCTTTAAGTTATTTACTAAATTTATCATGTCCTCAATATCATACAAATGCCTAGCCCTATTGGATTTGCTCACCCCAATGTTAACCTATGGAGAAATTTTGTCTACTATTTACAGCTCCATAAATGCTGATAATTAAATAATAATTACAAGATAAAAAGAACTGTTTATATACCATGTTTTTAAATTTTCTGTTCAATCATATAAACTTGACAATTCTATGTATTAATAAATACTAAAAAAATTTTTTTTTGATGAATTATATCAATCAACCTGGAAGAAAATGAAGTTAATTGGAAGTTAACTTGCGTTTAACTTTTCATTCCCATCCCCGCCAATAGATGGCTGCACCAGTCTACAAAACAAAATTAACTGAAAATGAATTTAATTCTGCTTAAGGATGGCTAAGAGTATTAAAATAATGCATTGTCATCGTGTTCTGAGCTATTCTAAAAGTTTCAAATGTCTAGCTAGTCGGGAAGTCAGTTAAAAATCGATTGCAAGATTTATACGGGACAAACACACAAACAAACAAGAAAGCAAGTTAATAAAAACATAGTAAAAATGGTATTTTTTAGGTAGCCTTAACTATTCTGCACCTTGTAACAGGACATATTTTATAAATTTCGTCCACCAGGGAATTTATGAACGTTTAAAACACAATATAACAGATTTTTTCCCCCAAATAATTCAAATTTTAAAATATTATTTGCATTAAAAAAATGCCCCAAGATGCAAAATTTATTTCTCTATTATGGAGTACAATTTTTAAAAAAATTCCAAGTCAGCAATCCTTGGACACATTTTCTCCATAGGTTAACATTGAGGTGAGCGAATCCAATAGTGTTAGTACACGGCAGCCTAAAAGGTCACGTAGTTACCCTCATATAAAGTTAAATCGTTAGCGAAAACGTTAATAAATTTTGGCCTGAAAATATCCGTAACCAGTGCCAAACAATTTACGTTTTAGCCATTTGTCTCAAACATAAATTGGGGGCATTAATTGTCTTGAAACGATATTTTGGGACGTAAATATTCGTAACCAGTGAAAAGAATTACGTTTCAGGCATTTGCTTGAAATGTCAAGGAAATTTTGACAACCCCATCACGTATATGAATTTTGTTCCTGACACATACAATAATTTTTTAACTTTATGCTTAAGCCTTCACTTTATTATGAATCCGAGGTTACTTAAAAAAAAAAAAAAAAAAAAAAAAAAAAGATTTCAATAATGCCGGAAAACAGTTGTCAAGCAATTTCAAACGAATTCAGCTATTACACTTTAATTTTATACAGACGAATTGAAACAACTTACTCGTCTGGGAAAGGAATGGGCTGTAAAAGTTGAGCTAGACCAGGCCTCCAGTCTTCGTGGGTGGAGCTAAAAGTAGAAAACACAAATGCTTGAAAGATATTGGAAGGGATAAGAACGACTTTTTAGAGCTGCTAATGCGTCGCTTCGAACCTAGAAGTGTTTGTACTGCTCTTTAGTCATTTGAAATGTCCTATAATTTCAAATATTTACAAAATCATGCATAGTAAAAGAAATATTTGTACTTTGGGAATGAATATATATATATATATATATATATATATATATATATATATTAATTAAAATGTACGATTTCTTATTTGCTTGCAAAGAAAATTTAATAGCCCTTTTTATAGACCGTAAAAAACTTATCCATAATCTATATTTATAAAACAGTTCCGAAACTGACTCACTGAAATACAACGCACAGACCAAACCGCTGGACCCAAGGGGCTGAAATTTTGCATGGCGATTCTTCTTATGGTGTAGGGGTGCACTAAGAAAGATTTTTGAAAAATTCTTAGATTTTTTTAAATTAAATTTTTAAGCAGTTTTTGTAACTTTTTTTACGTTTGCATTAAAAAAAATAATTTGAGGGTTATAAAATTTATATCACGAGAAAGATCATAAAAATTCCTTTAAAATGAAATCTTTTCGAACCTTTACCTCGATTTTCTGATTTTCAGTGAACTTTTAAAGATTAATTTTTAGAATTTAATTTATTAAATGTTAATCACGTGATTTCTTTTTCTGGTACTTTAAATTAATTTATCGTCACGTACATAACAACTAAATAGACAAAAAATATATTCTTTTTCTTTCTAATGCAGCAGACGATTGGATATTATAAAAAAAAAAAAAAATATCCCTTACGATTATATATATATATATATTACATCAATTGTATACATTGATCGTTGTATTTAATTTGAATGTACTCTGTAGCGAAGCGCGGGTTTTAAGCTAGTCTGATATAGAAATATAGATTATAGAGTATGAAAAAGCATATATAGTCTGAAAGAGGACACAATTATTGTATGATTTTACAGAGAAGTATTAAAAAAAGGGATCATTAGTTTTTATGCTAAAATACAGTACATATTAATGAGTGAGATGAATTTTATTAATGTATGTATCTTGTTAACATTAAAAATCGCATTCGAAAGCCTTAAATGTTCTTCTTAAAGTTAATAAATTTGTATTCCTAACACGATCGTACTAGACGGAACTATCGTTCCTTATCCAACGAAGGTGGAAAATACTGCGCCAAAATTATAACATATAGTGTTTTAGTAATTTTTATATTTTTTTATGAAACAGACACAGTGATTGACCACATATTAAAGAAAGCAGTAATGATTAATTTTGCTCAACTGCAAGTCAATTATTTTACTCACATGATATCTAAAATATAAAGGAAGCATAGAAGCCTGGACTGCCAATCACTGTGTAGCACCATAGCATCGTTTCTGTCTTCTTCCGTTTGACTGAAAAGAAAAAGCCATTAGCTCTAAATACAAACATTAAACACAAACACCTCTCTAATGTACAAGAAGAAAGGGAAAAAACCTTCGTATTTCTAGAACATTATTTATAAACAGCAATGTTGTACTAACTACGTAAAGCCTAGACAACGCAATTACTTTTTCTTTTTACTTGACTGCAGTTACCAACAGCAGGAAATAATTTATAGAAGAAACAGTTGCATTTTCTTCGTAAGACAGTGATATTAAAGCTATACTTTAGAGTGCAGTTTTTAAAGTGCAGTATACTTTAGAGTGCAGCATAAATTTTGAAACCTTTGTTACCAAAGGTTTCAAAATTTTTCTTTAATTTCAAACTTTTGCTTAAAATTATTTTTTCTTTATCGCGAAACACGATTTTAAAAGATATTACGTGTAAATACTAAACAACAAGCCTATAATGCTGATACAAAAGGTTTCAAAAAAATTTCAGATCATTGTTATATAAAGAACAGTGTACATAAATTTTTCTGTTTTCTTCGCTAGTTTGTTTCAAGAGTTTTTTCAATATTTATCTACGGTTCAAATAAAGAAAAAAAATCCTAACGCTTTATATCCATAAAAACAATGACCACTAAGCAATTATATAAAAGATGAAAACTCTTTGTCATTGTTTAAGAAATAATTATAAAAAGAAAAATTACGCTTTAAAACAAGTCATTATAAGATTTTTGAAGGACATAATTAAGAATATTCAAGGGATTAAACAATTCCATAAATAATAAAAATTAATACTTTCATTAAAGTAAAATTATTTTAATCTCTTCGCTAGGAAAAAAATTTAATTTAAATCACATTCAAACTCTAAATAAAAGATTACAGGGTATGCAACGAAGAAAGATAAGTAGGGATACGTAATTTTCGTATTTACGAAATAGATGCGAATAAATGTGAAATTTGTCGATTTGAGCGAATAAATGCGGAAATTATTTTTTTACTACTTTTCGGCGAAATCTTGGTGATAAACGGCTTTTTAAGTGAAATTAGATAATAATAGTAATAATTTATTAACATAATTGCTTATCTAAGACCATCCACGGTCTTTAACTGAGACATCTCACTCTCGAAATTTGCTTATTACATAATTGCTAAAGACTTAAGGAAGGGAATATGGAGACTACTACAACGTTAGCTTTTAACAAAGAATTTTGATTCTTACCGAACCAAGTAAGTAAAATTATTGTGATTTTTTTAATAAATGCGAAATTTATATATATATATATATATATATATATATGAAAGATATAAAATTTAATTTGATCCCCTGTAAATTTTCTTCCCTTCCCATGCTTAAGATCGCATTACCAAATTCTGTTTTCAAGAACCCAGGAATATTTTTCATAGCGTCAGCAATCCCTGGGCAAGCCACACTGTCTATGCCCAAATAAGGCAATCGTCCTGCACAACTGATGCAGCTTGCAAAAAACATCTTTGGTCAGCAAATTCTTCAACCGCAGATACCTCTATACTCAAACCCCGGGAATCACTCGGGTGTTGGCTTTCAACTAGATCAGATGTCTGTTTAGCCACTCGGAAATAAATTTCTTTTTCTAATAGTTCTGTAATCTGATCTTATTTCATTACATATATATATATATATATATATATATATATATATATATATATATATATATATATTTGCGAATAAATGCGAAATTTTATACATGATTTTTTTTGCGAAATTTACGTACCCCTAAAGGTTAGCTTAGGTACAGGATTCACTAATGGAATGGAAATACCCAACTGTGAGCAATTAAAATTCAAAATTATGTATAAATAAATTAAACGTGCAGTAATTCTATAAGAAATTTAATTTTAACAATGAAAATTTGTTTTAGTTACTACCACAAAAAAAAAAAAGATTCCGTTTTGTCGAAATTTCATTTTAGTCCAAAACACAATATCCGGAGCAAATGGTGCTGTAGATAGCAGAGTCAAAGACCGTCATCAGAGGCTATCCTCATATATTCCTCACGGCTGAAATCATCGATTCCGAGAGTAAGCGCTTAACGAGGGTCTCCATTCAAACCTCCATAAAGCGAAATATATCCTGCCCCAATGTACACAACACGCAATAGAAATGACGGTATTAATTATCTACACCGATTGTACTCACTTCCGCCTCTCCTCGTACAGGGCATAAACGGCAGCGAGGCAGATGGAAACGAGGTTCGGCAGCACTCGTGGATGAGGACACGTACTGGACACGCCGTGCATACTGAAACAAAAAATTGAATGCGTCAAACGGTTTAATAATGCATATTATATCACTGGAGCTTCTGAGAGAGATTAATTACATTAGATCACAGCTGATCGTTTACGCTCTGTGAACACTTAATTAACTGCGTAAAAGGTACTTTAGAGTGCACCGTCTTCTCACTATACTAAGCCAGCTGTCTCAGCAATTATTATAACTATAGAAAGTGGAAGTCAAGTTGTGAATGGTATATATTTCAGTTATCATACCAGTAAAGTGCAGCTGCAGTTTATGAAGACTTTTATGCCCTTTTTGGCGTTTTTTATGTGAGTATTTATTCGTATGCATACATATATATATACAAGGTGCGGCCATTAATTTCCAGGACTGTTCTAATAACTCCAGAAAATATTACATAAAATACATACCCATTTAATATGTTTCGAAGTAACTCCAACCTGCCGTAATTCACTTCTGTGCTCGGCTGTTTTAGTTTAGGAAAAAACTTTTAAAGTCCTCTTTAGGAATGCTCTTTAATGTGGACGTCACCGTTTCCTTGATGGCTTCGACATCCTCAAATCTTGTTCCCTTCAGCAAATCTTTCAGTTTTGGAAGCAAGAAAAAGTCTGCCGGTGCTAAGTTCGGAGAGTATGGAGGATTCTGCATCTCCACGACCTCATGTTGGGCCAATTTGCTGAAGGGAACAAGATTTGAGGATGTCGAAGCCATCAAGAAAACGGTGATGTCCACATTATAGAGTATTCCGAAAGAGGACTTTAAAAGTTGTTTCCGAAAATTATACAGCCGAGTACAGAAGTGCATTACGGCAGATGGGAGTTACTTCGAAATATATTAAATGTATTCAATTTCCATTCATTCATATACGTCACCGTTTTCTTGATGGCTTCGACATCCTCAAATCTCGTTCCCTTCAGCAAATTGGCCCAACATGAGGTCGCGAAGATGCAGCATCGTCCATACTCTCCGAACTTAGCACCGGCAGACTTTTTCTTGTTTCCAAACTGAAAGATTTGCTGAAGGGAACAAGCTTTGAGGATCTCGAAGCCATCAAGAAAACGGTGACGTTCACATTAAAGAGCATTCCGAAAGAGGACGTTAAAAAATGTTTCCTAAACTTATACAGCTGAGCACAGGAGTGTATTACGGCAGGTGAGAGTTACTTCGAAACATATTAAATGGGTATGTATTTCATTTGATATTTTCTGGAGTTAGATCAGTCCTAGAAACTAATGGCCGCACCTTGTATAATTACCAACACATACATACATGTATAAGCAGTTTCATAAGTATACATACTTATACATGTATGGCTGTGTTAAAAATATTGTTTATGCTCAATGCAAAATCAAACTTTTTATACATATGCTATACTTCTTAAAAAACGACTGTTGGTAATAAATGCAAAAAATAACTTTTAAAATAATTTGCATATAAATTCAAACTATTTAACCAAAAAACTAAAAACCAGAGGTTAATAACTGCAAGAAATAGAAATTGTGTTATTTTCTTTATTGGAACTATTTAGAAACTGCAACTTTGTTATTGGATCATCAACTGTGTAAAATTAGGAATAATCATATATATATATATGAGAAATGTGTTTTAAGTAAATAGCTATCATAAGCCACCCCAATTTGATAAAATACGTCCAAATCTAGACTCACATCCTAAAGAAAAAGGATGTTTTACGTAAATAAGATTTCCTTCCCTGTTTCCAAGATAAAAGTATTGCGCAATTTCATCACAATATCTCCTATGATTTAGTTTCGCTTTTGAAAAAATGGTTGGTTGGTTGGTTGGTTGGTTGGTTTTTGGAGTGCTAAGGGCCTCTTTTGGTACTCAAGGGCTAAGACTACAAACATCTATGCCCACCGCTGAACTTTAACCCCCAAATTCTTATTCTGAAAGTGTGCTCCATGACCATTTAATAATTTCGGATACTAGTCAGTTTTTCATGCCCGAAATTAGCTCAATTTCTCAATAAATCCTTGTGGGAAAAATGTGTTGTTTTATTATTCGCAATAAGACTGCGATAAATGGTTAAATTTATCTTCCAGACTAGGTATTAATGGAGCGATAACATTAAAGACTGAATACAGAATAAAAAAATCTTCTACACAAATAACTGGATAATACTGGTAAACTTCAAAGCAACTATAGTAGTGCTGTATAAAGAGTATGATACACATCAGTTAAAGAAAAATGAAATTTACTCATAAAATAAGCTATAAGCAGCATGTTGTATGTGATATCTTCAATCTTCAGTCAACATAAAACTGAGTATATCATGATAAGATTAAAGTGAATTGCGATCTTTTATTGTATACTATGAGCCAAACACAAAAAGAAGTTTTCCATTTACCGCAGTTTTCAAGCAAACATATTAAAAACTCCTGACTCGAAAAACCTTTTAAAGTAAATATTTTCCAAATATGTTTAACAAAATGAATTATTTTGTTCAATAAGAATATTACCTGCTGATAAATTTCTCTAAGGCCTTCCTTTCGTCATTCTGGCAACTAAGAGCTTGAATGTACTCTTGGACAAATAATCTCGTTTTCGGATATTTGCCAAAGTCCTTTGAAATGATAAAAAAAAAGCCGTTAACATGTCATCATATATATATTTGTGGAGTGTAAAGTAAAAAAATATAATTTTTTTGATATTACATTTATAAAGACTTACAATATCAATAACTCCAAACCATACACGATAATCGATATGATTTGGCAACCTAAATCTGATCCAAGTTCTACAGATAAATGTTTGAATTGTACCATGTATACAATACAGACAAATTCTCAATTTGAACAGACAGTCGTCAGTCTGCATGCAGCAATTTAAGAATTTTACTTACCGGCATATATATATATATATCATCTTTATATATATGTCGGATTTGTACTCACCCCCACAGTTTAATATTAATTGTCCGAACCTGGTTTACTATGTTACTCCTTATGTTGCAGTTAGCTCCCAAATAACCTTAGTATTGCAGTCGATGTTGGCACAAGTGGAACAAACACCAGTCCAATTAATCTTCCGAAATATTTATTAACTTATATTGAAATGCTCAGCTCCATTTTAATTTAATTTACTCCGTCCCTTCCCAAAATACCTGCCCGCCTAAGCGGCACGTTTTACTATCTTGACGGTCACATTGTTTCTGCAGTTAATTTCTTTTTCTCAAGCTGTTCAAAAGCACATCAAAATCTTCTAGAACACTGTTATGACTTATGCACCCGCGATGAGGGTGGGCGTGACCCACTGTTGACCCAGTCCGATTCTATTAATAGTTTAATGACCTTCAATTCACTACTCGCTAATTTCCTTTTTCGCGCTCACAACTGTGAATAATCTGGCGTTAAATGATTTAATTCCTATTTTCTCTAGCAAAATCCCTTTTTAGACCCCTTACGGTTTACCCTCCATAAAAATTCCTTTACGTAATAATATATATATATATATATATATATATATATATATATAAGAGCTCGTCTGTTTGTTTGTCCGCTATAGAATCATAGACTGTTTCACCCACCGGGACCAAATTCGGCACAGTTAATGTTTAGAACCCGAGAAACTTAAATTAGGAAAGAACGAAATTTGTGGCTCAATTAGTTTTTTTTAAATTAATTTTTTAAGGATTTTTGTGCCTCTAAGAGGTGCGTGACCACCTGTGGAACCCCTTCACCACAACCAGCTGCGTTAAAAGAGATGGTTTGGGGGGTGACGGGGGGGGGGGTTAAATTCCAATGCGCGGGAGGAAGAGGGTTGGGAATGACCTTTGGCCCTGGCTCCCCAAATAAACACAACTGGCCAGATAAACATGAAGAGCGGGGGTGCAGCCCAGTATTTTTTTTGATGGAATGCATGAAAAATTTTATATCTATATATCTACCCGGGCAACGCCGGGCAATAATGCTAGTATATATATATATATATATATATATATATATATATATATATATATATATATATATATATATATATATATATATATATATATAAGAAACGTGTATGCTGGTATGGTTGTCTTTACACGCACACTTTACCCAAGTATCTAAACTGTGCATGTATTGATAAACACTATTTTTATTCTCTATTTGCTGACGAAAATCGTAGGCTTTCATATACATAGACTTTTGGCAAATTGCTTTAGTATTGTTGGATACGGATCTTAAAGATATACAATATTCAACAACGGTCCAGTCAGAGTTTATCCAGGCTCCGCAGCGGTCATCTTCGTGCTCTACGGTTTGTGTCGGGCTTTAAAGTTGACCCCCTTTGCCAGTTTGGTTCAGGCCACTCCTGCCCATATCTTGACGTGTATTGGTTGCCAGAGTAGCCAGCTGTACTCCAATCCTGGCGCGGTTCTTCATCTTTTGAAAACTCACGAGTTCATGGACCTAATCTGATGTTGCTGTCGATCGGGTGGTAAAAGCAACAACAACAGTGTTTATCCTAATTTAATGCCAAGTACTTTGGCGGTAGGATTTTTCTTGACATGACATCGTAATCCCAATCTGCATTTCTCCAAATCTGTAAAAATTATATTTTTCTATATATGTGAAATCACGTGATGCTACAAAATATTTTTATAAAAGTGTCTACAAACATGGCTTTCTCCAATTACGAGTAATATTGCCTTCTTTTCTGGTAAGAAACGCACAGCAAAAAGAGAATAAATACATTGAGGTAAATACAATTTATCCTCGATGTAATAAAATATTTTCTTTATAAGAACTCTTATAGCCTTCAAATATAATTTTAGGATGGAAAGGATTGCAAAAAGGAAGACATTAATAAGATTTACCACAATGAATCACTGTTTTTTCTGAGGGGATTTCATGTAAAAGTAAAAAATTATGTCAAAATCCGAAAGGTAACCCGTGAATTTCCTATCGGGACTCTAATCATTCCTTTCACTCTAATCATTCCTTTGACTCTAATAATTCCTTTGAAGTAGCAGACTCATCAATCTGCTACTAGTATTGAAGCTTACTAAATACTACACTCAATAAATGTAAGCCGATTTAAGGGTGATGAAAAAAAAGAGGAATAAATCACGCATCGGAAGAATGCGTTCGAGAGGCACAGAGAAAAAAGACCGAATACATGAATAAGGACGGAGCACCAATCGACACTCTTCTCCTTAAGCGGATCTCAGAGCTTTAGTTGCACAAATATTTAGCCATAACACCCAGGCACGAGACTCAATTCCCGAGAAATATATGTTCTTATCGCGAGTGATTGCGGAGAGCGGCCAGTGGTTATGGCCAGAGGCGATACTGCCGGATATTGTAGCGCTAAGGCATACCCGGACAGGAAATTGTCTTGACGGTAATCAAAAAAAGGTTTGAAAAATGATACGCTAGGACTGCGGCTCTGTCAGATAGGATAGATAGACTATACAGAAGAAGATAAATTAAGAGTTCGTTCGTCGTGCAATACTTCCAGCGCTACCTGATCAAAAATTTATCGGAACATCAAAATTTCAAAAGGTGCATTCACATTTATTTTCTGCTATTTGTATATCCCATAATATATATGCCTCTTCCCCGTCGCACGGAAGTATGGGGGATTTTTTAAAAAAAAAGTTATGCAAAATTTAGAACTAGAGGGGTTTTGATGGATATTTTATTCTGAGAACAATATAATAAGCATTCAATAGCATCACTTATCTCTACTAAATGAAACACATACGGAGTTCATTGATACATTCTAAAACTAAATTTAGAGTTTAACTGCAAAAGGAATTTCAACGTTCTCTCTTTTCATCCTAAAACAGCATAAATGTACAGGAAATTCTAGATACACACAGGAAATATATACATATCTAGAGTACCAGGCAGTCTTGGACCGATAACTACGCTGGAAGGCTGGGACGCTGGAGGAGTATATATTTGCGATTGGCTCCGCGCAACAGGCCATGCTCTATGCATTTTGACACACATAGGAATTGTCGTTATAAAGTGAATTAGCTTCAAATAATTATAAAAATAACAATAGCCTATAATTCAATCGCAAGAGTTAATTAAGGAAAGGAGAGGTAGGGGAACCCGGGGCACAACTGGGTACCGGGGCGGAATGAAGTTCGACGTTAGTCGGGGCCAAGGAGGTACTGCCAACGAGTGGCAATAAGTAGAACTAGACCAACCTATTGCTGCTCAACTACGGCAGCCATGTTAGTCTAGCTTTCTCGAGCATTAGTGCGTGAATTTTTAGTTGTGGGATTTTTTTGCTCCTGTATTGTAACCAA
Source organism: Dolomedes plantarius (assembly GCA_907164885.2). NCBI lineage: Eukaryota > Metazoa > Arthropoda > Arachnida > Araneae > Dolomedidae > Dolomedes > Dolomedes plantarius. Next base: position 91,135,977 of record OU015491.1, on the reverse strand, counting down.
GGTAACGTATACATACTTGTTTACATTACAACTATATTTAGTACATGCTTGAAGTACGTTTAATTGTCTTTAGTTTCGTGTAGTTAAACTTTTGTTTATGTATCTTTATCGAGAGACCTTACCTACCTAATCTAAATCGTGTCCCTGGGGCGGAACGGTGGGGCGGAATGGGAAGGTACCGCAATGTTTCTAACAAAGAGATCGTTTTTCGTACGCCCCTAATTTTTTTCATTCGATTGCAGATGATTCGAGACTATAAGAAGAAGGCAAATAGGAAATCATTGTCTACTGAGGCAATTAACAATGCTGTCGAGGTGGTTATTTCTGACCAATCTGTGTATTTGGAGGCTTCGAACCAATTTGATATTCCCCAGTCTACTCTGGAAAGATACGTTAAAAAAAAGAAAGGAAAACCCTGACTATAAGATTGATAAAATGGATGGAAATTTTTAAAACGTATTTACGGAAGAGCAGTAACTTGTTCTCGTTAACTATTTAAAAACTATGGAGGCTAGGTTATTCGTTCTAACAACGAAAGACTTGCGTAGCCTAACTTACCAGTTGACTGTAAGAAATGGCCTTGGTCATAGATTTCAAAAGGGAATCGCAGGCCAAAATTGGGTCAATGTATTCCTTAAGAGACATCCTACTTTATCTGTTCGCAAACCCGAAGCAACATTTGGTGCAAGAGTCATACCTACCAGGTTGAATGATAGAGTTGGCGAGGTTTCAGCGAACTCTTATGATGACACGCCGGTTAAGATCCGATGTAATGAGGCTAATTGTGCCAATTCTGTGTGCTCTTGGATGATAATTGACAACAATACCTCTTCATTTCAAGTTTCACCTGAAATTCTAATGCCTATTCCAAAAGTTAAAGAAAGCGCGAAAAGAACGAATCGGAAGAGGGTGAAGACCGCTGTCTTAACAGATAAGGCTGTCTTAGTGTGTAAATTTTCTGAATAGACTTAAGAAAAGGACACAATCAATGAAAACTGTAGTTAAACCTTCACAGTCACTAAAAACTAAATCAATATGAGCAAATTTATTTCTTCTGCATTTCCACAAGTTTTATATATTTTTATAATTACTTGTCTTTACCACCTCGTTCTGCCACGGGTATGGGGCAGAACGGAGCAAATGACAAAATTTTCTGTTTTGGAACAAAAAATATTCTTTTGTTTTCTTACAATATTATAGTATTTTTGTGAATATAACATTATAATGTGTTCATAGAAATATTTGCAGCTCTCTTAATTAACCCTTTTGTATTTTTAAAACATATTTTCAACTTGGTACCCCGTTCTGCCCCGGGTTCCCCTATATAATTTGATAAAGCAAAAAGTAAATAGCCAGTAATAATGATAAAAATTACATTTGGATTAGATAGGTAATTTTGAAAATGACATTTTTTCAAGGAATAAATGCATTATTTATGTTTATCATCATTTCTCAATTAAAGCTTCATGCTTTCGCCATCCACTGGATATTGATGGATAAAATTACCACTTTTGACAACATGACGATATATACTTTATTGCGAGACATTAGCTGCAACCACATCTTGTGCCTAAGACCAATATATATATACACACAGATGGTGGACAAAATAATACGAACACCTGTGAAATAATGGAAAATCTTTATTAATAGGAGGTTGAACCACTCTTTGACTGAAGTACAGATTTAATGCGACGTGGGATAGATGCATAAAGGTCATGGACAATATTTAAAGGAATATTAAGCCATTCCTCCTGCAGAGCGGTCTCTAATTCCGAAAGTCCGGATGGAGGTGGAAATCGGAAACGAAGTTTGGACTCCAAATATTGCCATAAATGTTCAATAATATTCAAGTCCGGAGACTGAGGGGGCCAGGCAAGATGTTCAACTGTATCGTCATGCTCTTCGAACCATTCTTGAACACACCTAGCAGTGTGGATAGGGGCGTTGTCGTCTTGAAAAAGCGGTCGCTCTCCAGGGAATACAGTCTGGACAGAAGGATGGACATGATCCCCTAGAACGCTTAGATAGTCATTGGATTTGATCCTCCCATGCAGAATAACAAGTGGCCCAAGACCGCGCCAAGATATCGCACCCCATACCATAATGGAGCCACCCCCATGCTTCACTGTCGGCAAGAGGCATTCAGGTTGAAACGCTTCTTTGGGCGTTCTCCAGACATAAACGAGTCCGGTCGTCTGAAATAGGGTGAATGACGATTCATCTGACCATATTACCTGTTGCCACTGCTGTGGGGACCAGCCTTTGTGATCTCTGCACCATTGGCGTCGCTTGAAAGCATTAGTTGCTGTCACGAAGGGTTTACGAATTGCCACTCTGCCATAAATGTTCGCAGCATGAAGTTCCCTTTTGACAGTTTTTGTTGAAACGGGGTCCTGGAGATGACTGTTCATTTCGGATGTTATCTCTGATAACGATTGCTTGTGCTTTCGGGCTACTATGCGCTTCAAGACCCGTCTATCCCTATCAGCAAGCTTGGACTTTCGACCACTGTTGTGCTTTGGAGACGTCGTCTTACCCTCTTTCGTGTACGCTGTCATAACGGCTGATACCGTACTCCTTACAAACCCCAAAAGGTTTGCTGTTTCCGTAACTGCGCTCCAACTATCATTCCTCTATGGAACTCTGACAGGTCTGACATTTCAACTTATCACAGATAGTTCGATAGAAGCATGCAACGTAGGTGACTGCTGTTGAGAGACTGATACCTTCCTCTTCACGCTCACTAGGTGGCAGACTTCTGTTGCAGGTTGCGCGGCTGTACTGCAGGTGTGAAATACGTCATACTTTTTCACAGGTGATCGTATTATTTTGTACTCCATCTGTATATATATATATATATATATATATATATATATATATATATATATATATATATATATATATATATATATATATATATATATATATATATATATATATATATATATAAACTTAAAAAAAATTCTCTTTGAGCCCGGAATTATTTCATTTAAATGGCATATTTTCCCCTAGCGTACTCACTCCCGACGAATCTTACTTGCAATCCTAACTCTCAAGGCCATATTATCCTTTACCCAGAGTCTAAGTTTCCTTTGTCAACTAACTTTAAACATACTTCTCAAAATGGTTTGTGAAACTACTATGACCATTCTATGATTGACAGTGCACGTGCCTATTTCACCTATGAAACTCAATAAATGTACATGAAACTTCATTCTCGCGTGTGTGCTCAATAGATTGCGTAAAATCGGTAAATTAAAATTCGATATATTTGGAGAAGAGGGAAATCCAGCTAATAATCTTTTTTAAGTTTTTGGATGTTCCAATCCTTGAACTGACATGTCCGTCTGGTATCAATAAACTAGTATGAGCAATAAAACGAAATAACAATAAAAGGTTGCTATCTTCAACTGTTAAAATTTTTTTTATATGTGGTTTTTTATTACTTAGTTTATTATTGCTTTATCCGAACTGAGATTTTATTTAAAGGTAAACGCACTTACATTACACACGCGCGTGTGTATCTAGCATAAAAGATTTACTTATGAGCATTTTTTTTCAATACGGCAGGCATTTGTCTCTGATGTTAGGTACTTCTTGACATTGTCCTATGCAGATCCGCGAAGTTTTGCCGGCTACTTTATTATGGGAACCCCCTATAGGTGAGCCAGCATTGCTCCCTATAAGGGGGACGACACGGAAATGACGAAGCCTTATTTGGGTTTGGTGTGGTCTGGAGCGCTACGGTGAACTTTTTGCTACACGAGGGCTAATTAGACCGGGACCTACAGTTTAAAGCCTATTCCGAACAGCTACAAACATCCATGCCAACAGTGGAAATCTAACCCACAGCATCTGAACCGAATGCCAACGCCCTAGCCATTCGGCCATCACCTGGCAGCCTTATTCGGGATTTGAACGCAAGGCCATTGCGTGGCAGCTCAGAACGCTAACTACCATACTATGAGGACGGCACTTGTGAGACCATGGCAATTCTTGACTCAATCTTACGGATATTTCTAAATCATTGACCTAGTTAAAAATCCTCACATCCAACACACAAGTAAACAGACATATATATTTATTGCATGCATACAAAAATATATCATTCGAATAAATTAAAATTCTCCATCGAAAGTTACATCACGTGTAGTTCAATGACATAGAACTACAAGAAACTATTGGTCTAGAAGGCATATACGCTAAAAATAGTGAAATTAAAAGAGAAGGTTTTAATTTTAGTTTCAGTTCATTTGTACAGGCTTTTAACGCAGAATTACGTTCCTCCATAACGGTCCTCCGGAAAGCAAATTTTCAGACGTCTTGCGTTGCGAGTTATAATTTTGGTAGCGCTCAAAACCCTGTCTGTATTGCTTGGGCAAGCAGTAAACAGTTAAAAAGAAAAGTACCAAAATGCTTCAAAATTTTTACATTATATATATATATATATATATATATATATATATATATATATATATATATATATATATATAAACAAAAGAGGTAAGCAACGATAAGTAATCATACGTTAATAACCCGTGGTAGTTTCGTTAGCAGAGACTACCTGAATTTCTTTTTCTCTGTGCAAACAGACAGTCTCCAACAAGCGTCGTCAAAATGATCTAATAAAAACATTTACAAAGTCACCCGGGTATATGCGTTTCCCTGAAGTTAATCTACACCACAGCCAAAGTTCGCCCACGTATGTAAAGATAAGCATAAAAAAATGAAATTGTAATATCAGAGGGGGTTCAGTCTAACAACAAATTCACGGGGGGGAGGGGGAGAGACCCAACAATCACAAATTCTTGCATTGCAGCAAAAGTACGTCTCCTCAAAAGTTACATAACTCTCAAAGCTACGTTTAAACACACACGTAATTTCCCCCCTCCTCGTTCAGAAACACTGCATGGCCTGGAGGGTAGGAACTCCGGATATTATCAGGTTACAAAATATATATAGTGCGGGCAGGACTTCACTGTTATCATTATTCGGGGCGTGACAAACGATTTACGAGCAATGTGACCATCTACGGTCTACCCCACAGTTGGAAAGGATGAAATTAAGAGCTGTCAAGGGAGTGAAATTGTTTACTACGGAAGTCTGAAATTTGATTTCTAAGCCATAGAGAGATTGATGAGAGAGCAGCGTTTACAGAAAATTAGAATCTTCGAAACAAATAAATAAAATAAAAGCAGAGTACGAAAATTAAATAGAGAATCCTCAGTTTTGAAAGTCGTTATTTGTTCAGTCAAAGACATAACTTAGAATTATTGAATTCATTTTATTCGCAACGCTGGTCGATTTCTACGAGGAATTTGCATTCTAACGAAAAATCAAACCCAGTATTGTATAATTACAAGATAAAAAGAACTTTTTATATACCACGTTTTTAAATTTTCTGTTGAATCATAATCATTTAAAAATTTTTTGATGAATTATCCCATCAACTTGAAAGAAAATGATCAAATGCGTAATAAAGAGAGCAATTAGAAGAAATTTTCAAACAACAAAAATGACTAAAAATGAATTCAAATATGCTTAAAGATGGCTAAAAGTATTAAAAGAATGCATTGTCATCGTGTTCTGAGCTATTCCAAAAGTTTCAAATGCCTAGCTAATCGAGAAGTTAGTTAAAAATCGATTCAAAGATTTGTACTGGACAAACACACAAACAAAAAAGGGAGTTAATAAAAACACGGTAAAAAATGGAAGACGCTAATGAACAAAATGATGGATTAATAACGGGAATGGGATCTTATAAATATATGTATGAATGCTACACCTTTTTTATTTATAAGATCGTATAACTTTAAGAACAAGACAGATCCCAAGACAGTTAAATGCATATGACGGCAGTGAATTTCCCCAGTTAGCGAAATATTATCTTCAATGTTCCGCTGATATTGAATACAACAGAAAATTTAATTAAAAAAATAGAGATATTTTTCAGGAATCAAAGATGTAGAACAGAGATGTATGTCTGGGAAATGTATGATTGCTAAGGTCAAAATCTGAAAATTAGTTTCTAACGATCAAGACTCAATTTCGATTTTAAACTGGGCTCTCTGAACCTCAAGTCCGGTGTCCAGCCAATTGATCACTGTCAGTGATGTTAGGAACTCTCAGTGTTTAAAAAATCTTATTCCTCGCATATTCACATTTTTTTCTTTCACGCCAACTACACAGAATGCTTGTTTCTAGATATTTCCCCCCACCCCCCCCATTTTTTCTTGATGATTCTGAAAATTTTCCCACCTTGAATTTTGTTCAAACATTGTTTCCTGATAATGCCGAATTTTTTGCACCCCCCCCCCCCCCCCGAATTTTAATGATACGCTTGGCTAACGTCCAAAATCAATCTCTTCAATGGTTTTTCGATAATACTGAATTTTTTCAGCCATGAATTTCAGTCATGTATTTGACTAACTGATAAAATGTTCTGTCCAGAGACTGTTTCTAAAGGTTTAGCGATGATGATTTTTTTTTAACACAAATTTTCTTGATAATGCTGAAATCTTTAGTCATATAGTTGACAAACCTCAAAAGCGTTGTATCCAATGGCTTTTCGATGGTGCTAATTTTTTTTCCACCCTCAATTTTAGTTAAATGTTTTCTAACTGCAAAAAACGCCCTTTCCAGTGTCTGGGCACCACGGTATCGACTAATTTCAAGGAGAGGTTCCGAGGTTAGTATATATATATATATATATATATATATATATATATATATATATATATATATATATATATATATATATATATATATATATATATATATATATATATATATATATCAGTATGCTTGGGGACTACACTCTGGGTGTCCCACGTCAGGTTGACCACCTGACTGAGACGTATGCTGCATGGCGCCCCAAGCCCACGGTCCAGAAAACACAGATGGGCACCGCCGGCCTTGGTCCACAGATCACTGTTGCGCCATGAGTTTATATATATATATATATATATATATATATATAGGGAGTTATAGCGTCGGTGCGAGGTAATATCATTTTTATGGATTTCCTTCCTTACTAGTTACCCAAAATATTTTCACATAGAAAATTTAATATTATACAGAGTATTTAATTTTTAAATGTTAGTATCTTTCGGATGGCAGTTTATTTTTCTATGAAAAGAATTAGTCATTTCTGCTCTTATGCGACTTCTGTTTTTACAGTCAATAATCTGATATAGTATTCTGCCCATATGATTGAACAATTCCTTTTACCCTAATAAACTGACATGACGTACAAAATTTCAATAGCTTGAGACGAACTTTAATGTGTGTTTTATTAAAATAAATAAATAAAAGATAAACTTCCATTAGATATGACCACCAGACAGAAGTTTATTTTGGGAACATTTCTCGAGATATTTCGAGAGGAGGGACCACTAAATGTTGCAAATGAAATAACTTCATTCCAAAAATACGATTTTATAAGTCCTTTTCTACGGCAGGAGGCAAAAAGCAGTGTTACGCAGCATCACTTTTATTGTGTTCAACTGTTAGTAAGGTTAAGAAGTTAGAGCCAAAATCAGAGCTGGAAGATTTTTAAAAACAGCTTTTTTTTAACGTAGGATTACGTTCGTCCATAACGGTCCTCCCGAAAGCAAAATTTCAGATGTCCTGCGTCGCGAGTTATAATTTTGGCAGCGTGCCAAACCCAGGCTGTATCGCTTGGGCAAGCAGTAAACAGTTAAACAGAAAAGTACCAAAATGCGTCAAAATTTATATATATATATATATATATGACAGGCGTGTGGTTTGCCTGTTCTCACATTAATTTGCAGTCATCATCTAAACACTGGTGGCGAGTGGTAAGTAGTCTAAATCCAATAAACAAACATAGTTCCAACGAAATCAAGTCTAATTTATTTCTCCTTCCAGCAACCACTGATCAAAGTAGCGCATATTTGAGCACTCGCCATTTTCAGATTGTGGACCCAGCTGACACACGTCCATCAGCAACGATTAAATCACGCTTTCTGACAAAAATTCGCGGGCAGCTCCGCGAGTCAACTCTCCCTGCACATGCGCAGAGCCCAAACCAGACATCTTTCAAGGAGAATTATATAATGTTTCCTCCTAGACCGCAGAACCCACAGGCGTGCCAAGATTACATAATGAAAAGAGGAATTTCCCTTTCCCAATTCGCGTCTTGAAATACGAACAATTAGAGGCAAATTACGCCACGAATATAATTTAATTCCCAAGCCCCCTTTAAATTTAAGGTAATCATTCTTTTCCAACTTAAATTCTGACATATATATATATATATATATATATATAGAGAGAGAGAGAGAGAGAGAGAGATACATAACACACACACACACACACATATATATATATATACAAAAGAGGTAAGCAACGAAAAGTAATCCTTCGTTAATAACCTGCGGTAGTTTTGTTAGAAGAGACTACCTGAAATTTTTTTCTAATAATATGAAAACAAATAGCCTGAAAACTATTTTTATGGACAGTATATTAGATTTTTTAAAAAATGTGTTGTTGTTATATATGTTTCAAACAAGTTAGTGCATTCCTTTCTTTTCATTTTCCAGAGGTGCTCTTTTTCTACTTAATAAGGTATATTAAGAAACAAAATATTATTAACGCCACTTATATATAGATCTAACGCTAAGGTTATGATTTAAAAAAAAAAAGAATTTATAACAAACCTGGAGCCCAATCAAAATTGGATTTTTTTCGGCAATTTCGAAAGTTATAAGACGACCAGTTTAAAGTTGTAAGAATTTAATAGATTGTAACTAAATCCTCAGAGGATAATTTTGAAAATTTGTTTTCTTACAGTTCTGGGCATATCATTCATCTTTCATGAATTTAAAATTAATGTCAGTTCAATTTACACACATGATACTTACGAATAACAGGATAAAACATATTAAAACCCATAATAAAAATTAAGAATGACAGCTATATTCGAACTAATTAATATAGTCCTTGTTCTCTGTAGACAGTTCACAAATGCATCATGAGGAAATTACCCATAGACAAAGTGATGCCTGATGCTTCACGGCCCGGATGAAGAAATTTAATGACTAGTTCGAAATTAGCTGTCATTCTTAATTTTCTTCGAGAATTTCAAAGAGCCATGTGTTCTTGTGTGTTGGTTCAATTTGTTAACTATTTCTTTGTTAACTATTCAATGTTTATCTCGTTTATGTGTGTTATGATTCGTAAAAGGTTCGATAAACAAGTACACAGATTAACGCAATGTTTAGATTCAAAGATTTCAAAAACGTACTTTTTTCTCCTAAATATATTTTTCCTGTTAAATTGCGTCATTAACGCCCAACTTCAACTGACGTATCACTTATTTAAAAAAAAAAATCTTAAAAAAGCCCTCGAAAATAAGTGGAAGAAAAATCACCCAAAACAAACAAGTATAAAATGAAAGGACTTTGCAGTCAGTAACTACTGTTAAGAACGTTAGACTTAAAAAGCAATCTTTTTAATTAAAATCTTTTTAAAGATGTTAGAAGTGAATAGGACAAGTATGAAAGAGGTCTTTCATTTAAAAATCATCGCAGATAAAAATACATTTCATTTGCTTTGCCTTACACGAGTTTTAAGCATATCAAAGACTGAACTTTATAAAGGAAAAACGTTAAATTTCGAGTAAGTGAGATAAATTAAACCCCTTTTAAGTAATATACTGAATTAGGAATTACAAACCCTTTCCCCAAAGGAATTAGTATGCGCTCATTTTCAGCGTTTATCTAACATTAAAAGAATTTTTTTTCCAAAGGGACAATATTTCAAAGAATTTCTCTCCTTTGAAAATATTATTGTTCAAATAATAAACATTAAATGAAAAACCTGTTTAAATGCTAAAATGGCATCCATGAATAAATTAAGAGCATGCAAATTTAAAATTTCATTTTTTTTTAATTAGAAGAGAAACTCAAGTAGATCGCTACAAGCTATTCTTTTCGGAACAAATAAAGAGCACATATATTACAGTGTGCTTTAACTCAATGTTTTTATAAAACTTTTTTTTTCCGTATTATTGCTGGGAAGTAAAAATAACATTCATTAATTACATACCATATTGTGCTTGAGTATTCTTTGTACGATAGGAGTGAACATTTCCAGGACGATTCTGGATCTTGGGTTGTCACGACAGTGCTAGAAATTAAAAGTAAGAAACAAGTTTAAAATCATGTTAAAAATCGCTTTTCATTAAGGTTAGCATCCTCTAGATTACTATCAGTTGTTTTACAGAGAAAGAATGATAAAAACAATTTACGTTAACTGCGAAGCAACTTCTTTTCTTTTAATACGGAGGCACTTGTCGAGAGACATTATCCTTTTCTTATTCACTGCGAAGTCTTGCTGGCTACTTTATTATGGAAGCTCTATTTAGCTGAGTCAGAATTGCTCCCTATGAGGTGACAACACGGTAACGACCAGACCTTATTCGGGATTTGAACCCATGCCCACTGCGTAAAAGCTCACGACGCTAACCACTACACCATGTGGGCGACCTATGAAGGAGACTAAATATTTAATTTCCTTTGACAATTTTAGACCTCAGATGCCACCGATATTTTGAGCTCATGAGTTGGTGATTTGGTGTTAACTCTAATACAGGACAAATTCCATAGGTAAAGCGGTGAGGCTATCGCCTCAGGCGACGAATTGAAATATGCGCAAAATGAGACAGTAAATATGCGATTTTTTTTTTTAAGGAATAAAAAAAATATATTAATAGTTTAATCTGATATCGGACAAAATTTGTAAAAATACAAAAATATAACGAATTTTTAGACTATATTTTATAAACTGCTGAATTTGAGATCATTAGAAATACATTTTGAATGCCTATTTCCAAACGTTTTTGTAGCACTAAAAATGCAACTAAAACTACCTGTTGTCATTGAAGCAGCAGCCGAAAGTAGTCTTTCTAAACTGAAAATCTTAGAGAACTATCAACGGACAACAATAATCCAAGAGAGATTGAATGATCCAGCAAATAGTTTCTATTGAAAAGACGGTTTCTAAAGCAATCAATCATAAAGATGCAACGAACACTTTGAAGCAATAACAGCTCGAGGAATAATTGTCTTTATTTTTATTACATAACAAACTATATTCAAATTTATTTACTTTTTCTGTCTTTTTTTAAGTTCTGCAATTAGTGAAATTTCTCTATTTTTAACCCTTTCGTGGGCCACTTTTTTCCTCTAAGAAATTTATTGATTTGCGATTTTTAGGGATTCTAAGTAATAAGACAATGGGTTTTAAGATAAATTATTTTTTTAGTTATGCATAAATAAGATTTTGGAGGTAGAAAGTATTCTTCCCACGGCCCATTTGCTGACATATATTACTCTTATAAACTATTACTCTGATCTGTAGAACTAATCTACAGATATTTGATATAAAAATTAAGTAAAAAGAACAAAAGAACACAAATACTTATAGTTGAAACATAAGAGTTTTCAGATAAAAGCCTACATAGCAACAACCACTTGCGAGACAAAATTAGTTGTGTATGGCTGTTTTAGAATTTTTGGAATTATTAAAAAAATATATGGATGGCAGGGCAATGCTGACACGGGAACTATTTTTCCCATCAGTGTTTTAGCTGTGACCAAAAAATATTTTTGGGAATTACGGAATTGCACATCCTTTGAATATATTTGAGAAGACTTTAGGTGGGAAGCCGGCTTCCCACGGCCAAAATTAAACTTTTTAATTAATACGTATTTTATTCAAAATGTCCGTTATTCTATTAACTAGAATATTTATAACAGCGATACATTCATTTCTTAATGTCTTCAAAAATTTGAAAAGGCCCCGTTTTTGAAACTTGCCTCAGGCGTCAGAATGGATCGGCTTGGCTCTGCTCTTTGTAATTTAGACAGAAAGTACGTATAGTTTTAAATTTTAAGATTAATGCTGTGTAACTTCATTTCGATGTTATTTCCAAGCTAAGATTTATAAAAGATAAATAATAAAAAATACAAAAAACTAAAACAAATAAAACGGCTATAACAGTGATGATTTTTTGGAAGCTTGTAATATTTTCGAGGGAAACCTACGCAAGAATAATTTCCCTAAAAAGTTTCGTTCTAAAAGTTCTCTCAATACTTATTTCTTCGCATATCAATTAGGTGTGGAGCTGTAGTTCTACTGCGGTGCTGCAATTTATAAGGTTAAACAGCTGGCTGTTCGTTTCAACCACCACTTCTCAAATTATCGGGGTAGGGTGAGTTTGCCAATGAAAATTCTGTTCTATTTTTATGTGTTCATTTGTGTACTGTATTTTCTAATATTTTTGACTTTCTGTCTCCATGTGGGGATTTCGGGGCCTTGGGGTATTTTTTGGCTAGGCCTGCATCCTATTCAGAAAGTTCCCCTTGAGGAAACCGACTCGGTTAGGCCTCCTGATGAAGAGACTGGTCACTTGCCTCGTTTTATTGCTTTCGGTTTTTTTGTATTTTTTATTATTGCTGCAGAATCTTGCATTTATGCTGCGTGAAGCGCTAATTGCAGATTTTCTGTTAATTTTTTAGGCTGTCAGTGCCTTCATCCCGTAATTTGCTCTTTTATTTTTTCTGTTGAGTCATTTACGAAGTTATAAGTTATAAAAAATAAACTGATAGATTACAGATCAACTGATAGATTAAAGCTTTAGTATGTCAAAAGGTCATACTAAAGCTTTTTAAGTCAGGATCATATTTGGACATCGTACTTTAGTGTCATTTTATTCATTTTTTAATGCTCCTCTAATCAGAAATATTACATACATCCATTTTACACGATACACTATGGGAAATGAGTCTTATTTAATAAATCATAAAAGGAATCACAAGGGAAATCTATCATTTCTGAACAACTGCATGAAGCTCAAATCTAGATCTATTATTTGCGTCGAATATTGAAATTCGAATATTAAATACTCATCAGCAGAATCCGTGTTATCAGTCGCTGAATTCAGCGGATCTGTAGTAAAATATGGCTCTTGTACCTGCATATTATTGTTTCGAAAGCAGGGAGTTATCTTGTTTCTCGTCATAAATGCCAAATATTCAACTGACCCTGCAAACTGATACTTGTTTTATGCCTGTTTGCAGGAAATAATTTATAAAGTTAAAGTAAACATATATGTTAACTTAACAAGAAATCAGGACATAACAAAATATATGTTTAATGGACAATTACTAAGGCTACGTAATTTTCGTATTTACGAAATAGATGCAAATAATTCCGAAATTTGCCGTTATGAGCGAATAAATGCGAAAATTATTTTTTTACTACTTTTCGGCGAAAACTCGGTAATAAACGGCTTTTTAAGCGAAATTAGGTAATAATAGTAATAATTTATTAACATAATTGCTTAACTAAGACCATCCACGGTCTTTAAGTGAGAAATCTCACTCTCCTTCAGATTTGCTCCGAATTTGATCTGGACAGTTTGCCAGTACCGGAGTCGAACCTAAAAATCTTAACTGTGAAAATCAACCACCAGGTTTTGTGGAACAATTTAGTAAATTTAAGGACATCTCTTGAGCACCAAAGTCAAGGGTATTTCGGCTACTTACAGTAGTCAACCAAGAGACTCCTGTTGATGTCATACAGATTTTAATTGCAACGGAATGCTGCTACCTTAACTTTGCAAAGGCAGCTATACAAAGCCTCTATAAGCCCCGTTAACAGGATAGATGCTGAGATATTTTAGTAGGTAAAACGTAGTAATTAATGACAGAAGACAAAGACTTAACATAATGTGGAGACTAATACAATGTTAGCTTTTAACTAAGAGTTTTGATACTTACACTATCCACGTAAATAAAATTGTAATTCTTTTAAATAAATGCGAAATATTTGAATTTTTATGTTTTTTTGCGAATAAATGCGAAATTTTATATATTGTATTTTTTTTGTTGTGAAATTTCGATTTTTTTTTTTTTTGCGAAATATACGTATCTCTAACAATTATGTTATCTAACGTGATGCACACATTTCAAAATAAAATTAAAATATTGTAATTTTTTGTAACAAACTCAAAAATAATTAAAAAAAGTATATGAATTTACAAATCTGCTTTGAATGGTTATGAAACATCGTGAAAAATTAAATCAAAAGAGAAAAAATTTAATAATCTTAAGCTTCTTTTTAATCTCCTGAGATTATATCTTCACTCCACATGGCTCTTAAGTTTACCCCTTAAGTTAATAAGCATAAAATATTTTCTCGCTGTGTTTTTCAAACTCCGTTCTAAAATTAGCACTCTCTGACATCAAGTACTCCACTTATCATAAACAGCTGTTGGGAACTGAAGCTTTGTATTTTTTCTTGAAAAGGAGACTGTTCAAACAATCTACATTACTTCACTTAAACGGCAATGAAGACAAATAAAAATATAACGGACGGCAGACAGAGAGAAATGAGAAAGCGAACTTTCATTTTCGCCATGTCCGCGAGCAAATATGCCTCTTAAGTTGCGTTAAAAAAAGAAAGTGAGAGAACACGAGATGTAATGTCTACCTTGGTGAGGAAGTCGCAGATTTCAGGCGTGGGTGTCGTCAGCTCCAGAAGTGGACTTATCACAGAGATTAGCTCCTCGTTCAGAGATTTGGGAAGCCAAGACAAACCCTGCAAGAGAATGTGCACACCGTGTTACAAGGAGAAAATAAAACCACGTAACACATGCTGGTTTACATATTTTTCATTAAAAATATATCACATAGATTAGCTCCTCGTTCAGAGATTTGGGAAGCCAAGACAAACCCTGCAAGAGAATGTGCACACCGTGTTACAAGGAGAAAATAAAACCACGTAACACATGCTGGTTTACATATTTTTCATTAAAAATATATCACATAGATTAGCTCCTCGTTCAGAGATTTGGGAAGCCAAGACAAACCCTGCAAGAGAATGTGCACACCGTGTTACAAGGAGAAAATAAAACCACGTAACACATGCTGGTTTACATATTTTTCATTAAAAATATATCACATAGTTTACTGATTTTAAGATATGAATTCCGGAAGTAAGAATCCCATTTTAGGAAACAGTTTAACGGTACAAGTTAGATAACATAAAAATATTCTTTACACGTAGAGAATATATGTATATGCATTAACCGACAAGGGAGTTTCAGGGAAGCAAATGTTAATTGCTACTATGACTGTGTGGGGAGTCACTGAAAAATAACGCTTCCCTACATTGCCGATACACAGTAAAGAAGAAATGCAGTTTTTGATTATATTTCAAAAAGGGAAATATAACTAACAGGGTAAGAAGTGTGCTTAAGTTACAAAAGAGGGACACTTTTAGCATTGGCCAAGTTCCTTGGTCAAAGCCCTGAATAATCCAGAATTTACGATTACTTCGGGCTTTAGCTGGATAATTCGTGATGCGTCCGGCAATCAATGGTCATTTTGCATATTTCCCAAGAAAAATTGTCCTATTCACTTTGATTTTGAAGTGATTTTTTTCTACTTTGACTAAACCAAAGAGATTTTCACAGTTGTAATAATATGAGTTAGAAATGGCATGATCAAGTCCTGTAACTGCATGAT
This sequence comes from Dolomedes plantarius, assembly GCA_907164885.2. NCBI lineage: Eukaryota > Metazoa > Arthropoda > Arachnida > Araneae > Dolomedidae > Dolomedes > Dolomedes plantarius. The sequence goes on along the minus strand of OU015491.1, from coordinate 91,120,417 downwards.
ACAGCTCCGCAAAACATCCTAGCTTTGGAAAACTTCTCCTTAGACAGTTCGGATAGTACTGGCCATTCATTATCGGGTGCACCACGAATTTGCCGACCAAAGCCTGAAGTAGCCTTAAATTCTCGATTATTTTGGGCTTTGGCCAGAATTCCAGAAGTGGCCAGCCATTTCACGAATTGGAAAGACTTCGGATTTTGGCCATTATATATATATATATCATTTGTCAAAATTTGTCAAATTGGTCGGCAGATCTGTACTGTCCATCCGGCGCCCAAGCCCATAAGAAACATAAACCAAACAGGGGAAATAAAACCCTGTTATGGCAATTATGTTATGGCAGGTTTTTCTGCGCAGCAGCTAGTCTTCAGGTTTATCATGGCCGATACGCACTAGCGGAGGGGGCCGAGGTGGATTTGAGATTTGTCAAAATTTCGAAGTTCTATGACCGCATGCATGCTGCAGCCAAGCAACTATCAACTGACATAGGTGAATTAACACTCAAAGAACAAAAGATAGACGAATTAATACCCAAAAAGTTAAAATTATATGTGAATTAACATCCAAAAGATAAAATCATTGTCTTATGAATATCCAAAAAACAGTATATTAAGTAATAAAACAGAAAAAAACGATCCCTATCTTTGCTTGGTTCTTCAGAGGTGGGTAAAGCAAGGAAAACAAAACTTAGTTTTCTTTGCTTTACCGACGGCTGAAGTCACACACACACACACATATATATATATATATATATATATATATATATATATATATATGTATGTATGTATGTATGTATGTATATATATATATATATATATATATATATATATATATTCTATATATATTCTACCAACTGAATAAGATAATTATTCAGTTGGTAGAATATCGTCTTCTACCTTAGGGCAACTGGATTCAAATCCCGGTCGCGGCAAACGGTTGGTACAACTTCTTAAAAGAAATATGTCGTACTGAAAATAACAGTAAAACATCTTATTTTACAAATTATAGAAAAAAAGTTTTTATATAGATACTTATAAATTGATTAAAGGGATAAATTATATGTCAGTATTCCAAAACTTAAATACACTTTAGAGCCAAAAGCTACAATTCTCTTCGAGGATGGCTTGAAATTCTGAAATTATGTTTGAAGTTCTTATATGAAAAAAATAAGCAAAAGTATGATACCTTTAAAATATAAGCTCTTTTCGCACTAAAGAGAGATAACCGAACTATAAATATAGATTTTAGAAGAAATAGATTTATATTCCAAAGAGGAATGTATATTCATATTTTCCACGAAGAATATCTTACATTTTAAAATCGATCTAAAGAAGAAAAAAATAAGTATTTTCAGAATTTCGCCTGTAGCAGCATTACGAAACGTCTTTTTCTAAAAATAAACCTTTAATAAGCTGCCCAAAATGGAGCCTTTCATACATCCCTACAACCTACACACAAATAAGGTGAGATGGTTAAAAAGGAAAATTTATTCTTCTCGAAGGAGCAGAACACGGCTGAAATAGGGCATTATATCACCCTTTTCGCAAATTCAGATCCAAATGAAAAGGGAATATATCACCAGCAGTCCTGTTTCGAAGTAGGCGTAGGGCGCGTGGATAGGCTCTGTATGTTTACCCTCAAAGAGTTAATATCACACCAAAGAGTTATTTGTTTTGCAGTTTACTATTTCATACAGTCAGCGTGCTCTCTTATGGCAAACAACAATCGAATTTGATTTTTCTATTTTGAGATATGATGATGAAAAAACACCATGTTTTGTGGGAAATATTTCACGTACGAATGAAAACATCTTAATCTATCAAACGACTGAATAATGGATTGTAGAAAGTTTCTGTTCGATGTTGTACAGAAAAATAATACTCATAATGTTACTCAAGCTTTTATGGACCCGAGGTAGCCTATCGGCAGTGCTCTGGCTTTTGGTACTGAGGGTGTTCGGATCAAAGAGAGAGAGACAGAGACACAGAGACACAGAGGAAACACAGAGACACAGAGAGAGACAGAGACAGGGAGAGAGAGAGGGAAGAGGGAGGGGGAGAGAGAGAAGGAGGGGGAGAAAGAGAGAGAATGAATCATAATAATGGAGGATAAATTGCTGGGTACAACTTATTGGAGATGCAGTCGGGCGAAGTGTTCATCCAGGAAAGCACTGAAGAAATTTAGGAGCGAAAGGCACACATGTAGCCATAGAAGAGAAACACAAATTCCAAGACGTGTTTTATTTATCAGAAGCCATTAGATGCAGTGGCCACTGGATTTGTCCGGCGTCCCCGCCAGGACGGGATGTGTTAACAGTAGTGCTTACATGGCAAAATTGTGAGAAGAGCCGTCGTGACCACCGAACTTCTGGCGTCCCATACTATCCCATCCCGTGAGGAAAAGGTTAAATACAATCGTGTCTATACTGGATATAGGCACGTTAAATCTGTAGACCGGTAAGTCCTTCTATGAGGTCAGTGGGTGGGGAAAGTACGATCCCCCCAGATGTCGCCCCTGTTGATGCTCGATCAAAATTGTGGTGTCACCTAGCCAAGTGGTAGTCCGACCCTTATGGTGCTATTATAAACCGGAGCCCGCACTACTCAGCCCAAAGCCTAAATGGACCTGGTCTGAATTCTTCCAACCAGGGGGCATTAGAAACAACAACAACAGAGAAGTAAAACTATTTCTGTTTACTTGTGAAAGTAACCACTGAATGTGCATCAGAAAACTAAACTAAACTAACATTTCACTAGACTAACATTTTACTAAACTAAACTAACATTTTACTTCCAGAAGTCCGGGTGGATCTTTCCAGCTCAAGCCTGGAAAATTTCAATCAGCCTTCTCGCGCTTCATGACTGGCCATATTAGAGCACTCACATTTCGGCAGGGTCAGAAGATCTTCCCGAAGTGTCACTAGTGATCTGCCGGCATAGCCTCCCCTACACATCTTTTGGCTTGTTTGGGTTTTACAAAGGAAGAGGTCCTACGGGACCCTCTACAGATTTTAGATTTTCTAGAAATTTTTGGTTTTACGGAGATTGTCTAGCCCTGCTAGACAATCTGGGATTAGTAACAACAACAGCAACAACAACTAAAACTTCCAGCCAGGGGGAATTAGGAACAACGACAACTCAAGATTCTTCCTTAACCCATCAGCGGGCGCGCCCATGTACAGAGTGCAACATTTTCATAATTTGAATGGTTTGTTTTTACATGTAAGGTTTGGATATTCTAAGCAGTTTCTATTTATAGCGACGCCCTTTCCAGTGTAGTTATGATTTTATGACACTTGTATTCCTTTCCATTCATTGGTAGAAGTGATTTAACCGTGGTAAACCAACGATTATACTGGATTACAATACGACAAAAGCAGGAGTTGATGTACTCGATCAAATATGCGGAATACCCTGTAATAGCTGCACATCACAAAGATGGACAATCTCATTATTTTTTAGGGTTTTGGACACAATAGGAATCCATTCGCAAGTTGTCCTTAGATCCAATAACCCGGACAGGTTTGAAATAAGGCGATTGTATCGGCATTCTTTGGCCTTTAATTATAAATATATGTGAATATTATAAACATTTTATATCTTGTCATAAAACGCATAATTATTATTTTCAATTTGAAAAAAAAAGTTTATTACGAAAGGAATAATCAAGGTTGAAACAGACGTTGCACTTTGTGCCACGCGCGCCTGCTGGTGTTCCAAAATTTGGCGTGCCCGCTGAAGGGTTAAAAATGTTGGATCAGAACTAATAAATTACCTACTTGTCGCTTAAAACAGAATGGCATGAAATCGAACGATAATTACTAAATTTTATCTTACACGACATAAAAATTTCTAAATTAGAATCTCTTTAGATTATCGAAACAAGTTCCATGAAGTTCATAGTTGGTGCCAATGGTAGGTGCGATGCTAAAGGGCAACAAGATGACTGAGGTAACATAAAATACCATTCAAAGAAAATAACGAAAAAATCTTTAAGAGTAAAATTTGGTTTGGTTTGGTTTGGTCTGGAGCGCTACGGTCAACTTTTGTGCTACACGAGGGCTAATAGTAAAATTTGACTTGGATCCTATGATGTGAACAGTAGTAATTCCCCGGGTTTAACAAATTTGTTATGGTGAATGCAGTTTTCGGAAATCCCTTTTTTATCCAAGTTAAGGAGTATAATTGTTTGAAAAATAGGCTGTGAAATACCACCGAGCTTTAATCGGATTCTTAATGTAACTGAGTCCAAAAATTATTGTGTGTGTGTGTGTGTGTGCGCGCGCGTGCGTGCGTTCTCAAGAACACCAAATCACGTATGGACCCTTTCAAACTAAACCTGATGCAGTGGTATAAATAAAAAAAGACGATGCTGAACTATAACGACATATGCATTTTAATAACATAAGGATTAACGATATCCGAAATATTTAAAATAATAAGACAATTAGTAATAATATTCAAATATAATTTAATATAATATTCAATTTTTCTTGAATCAAATCGGTTCGATATTTTATCACTAAATTTCTAAATCATGACTATTTAGACACATTTGATGTTATATTAGGCATTTTCTTTCAAAAGTAAAATTCAGTTGACCAGACAGTTAAGGATATTAGAGATTACTTGACTACTTTTACCATCAGCTTTTCTTCAAATTCAAAATCTCCTCTTAGCCTAGAAAAGTGCACTTTTTATCTTTTGGATATACACATTGAAAGTTACACCCTAAATACCCAATTTCTGGAAATCTTATATCCTGCAAGTGGTTTTATAAATTCCCTTACGGATTGTTTTGCATGAAACTACGGAAAGAAAATTTAAAAATTTATATATTTAAAATTTTAAAGCTGTATCTAAGCTTTACCAGATACAAAATTCAAAACCATGAGTTGAAGATTACATAATTTCCCCTTTTTCTAGCGCACATATAACTAAATTCAAGACAAGTTTAAAGAGTTATTTGATTACTTTTAAGATATATTTATAATATTAAAAAATTTCGACTTAAAAAGCTGCCTTTATATGCAAAATATAAGCTATTTTTTTACTTCAACTTCTGTAGAAGAGTGCAAAAATATCGAAGAGAAAAAATATTTTTCCTCTCAAAGAGAAAAATAACTGCACTTATATAATCTCTTTTACAAGCTAAATGCCAAGAGGTAAATGTTTACAGCAGAACCAATTCAAAATGTAAAGATGGGCAGAAGTCGACTAGAATGTTTTGCTGTAAGACTTAATATTAAATTTGAGCTATTTTGGAGAAAAATCCTGAGTTCTTTCAAAAAGCATACACCGACTTATTACATCAATTTTTTTTCTCTCGTAATGTTCACTAAAAGAATTTATGTTTAGTAAATATAGGTTCTTACGCTGGAAATTGCTTAAAAGATTTGTTGACAGGAGAAAATATTTAAAACTGAATATTTCTCTCGCGAATCAAAATGAAACCTAATCTTTCGCGTTAACTTAATAAATACAATACAGAAAAACATAAAGCTTCTTAAAAATATATATATGCTTAGAGAATCTAATATTTTTTTCCCCCAAAGGGGAAAATATGTATGTTAAGAGGATTTCTAATCGTGATTATTGGATTAACTTGCATCTGAAGATGTACTTGAAAAAAGCATAATTTGTCTATTATTATGTCCATTAAGTGTGTTACAGAATTCAGCTGTTGGGGGTACTTATCCTTTTATTTTCCTACTTGACGTAATTTGCAACAGATTTTCGTCTGAACAGTATCAGTAAATGTGCATTTTTCTTGAATTTCCCCATGATGTTAGAATTTGGCCTAGCCCACAAGGATTTTCCGTTCCAGTGGGTCATTTTAAAATCAGTCTCCAATTTTATTTCTTTTTTTTAACGTAAATCAATATAATGTGCTTATTCTTTGATACTATTCTGATGCATAGCTTGAAGTTTCACTTGTATTGTTAAGTGCTACTGAAGAACATACAATACTAAAAAAAAATTCTCTCGCCTTATGCTAAATTTTTAGTTTTCTTTCAATAAATTATCAATCTATTATATATCTGTGGCATTATGGCAGATGTTGATATGTCATTTTTTCGTATTTTAGGCAAATTAAAGAAGAAACTTTTGTTTTGAAATTTAAAATCGCTCAATTAAGTTTTTCAATCCAAATATTCTTTAGTTAATACTCATATTCAACTTCAAGCACATGGCTGGCTTTCAATGAAATTTGAATTAGGGACCAAGTTTTACCTCTTTTATACATAACAGCATTTGCCAATATGAAAAACTTAGTATTATTTCATAATTCCACTATCAGGTTTTTCTACATTACAGAAACAATTTTAGGTGTGACATATCAATTTAAAACAAAAATTGAATTTTTCGGACATATCAACAGCTGCCATAACGCCACATAGATATGTGTGTGTCCTAGGGTGTTTCAAAAAGGTACAGTAAATTGAATATTTTAAGTTATATTATTCAATTAGAGATTCAACTGATATGTCATTTTTCTACGTAATCACCCTCTTTTTACCATGCTTTTATTAACTTGCTTTCTTGTTTGTTTGTGTGTGTGTGTGTTTGTCCCTTACAAATCTTGCAATCGATTTTTAACTAACTTCCCGACTAGCTAGACATTTGAAACATTTAGAATAGCTCAGAACACGATGACAATGCATTTTTTAATACTTTTAGCCACCTTGAAGCATATTTGAATTCATTTTCAGTTAATTTTGTTTTGTAGACTGGTGCAGCCATCTATCGACCGGGACGGGAACGAAAATTTAAACGCAAGTTAACTTCCAATTAACTTCATTTTCTTTCAAGTTGATGGGATAATTCATCAGAAAAATTTTAAAGTATTTATTAATACATAGAATTGTCAAGTTTATATGATTCAACAGAAAATTTAAAAACATGGTATATAAAAAGTTCTTTTTATCTTGTAATTATTCAATACACTTCTCATACGGTTGCCCCAACTTTTTTATTATTAGAAATATTTGGGTTGTGCTTTCAGCCAGGAATGCACTGCTTTTTCAACCTCTTCATCATCCCAAAATCTTCGACCACTCGAAGCGTTATTTCAGGAGTCCAAACACTAATGTGTTTGGACTCCTGATACGAAGGAACTAGACCAGGGTGGTGTGGGACATGCTGTGAGATCTGAAATATCAATCCCCAAGTAATGTGAAAAGTAGCAGCAGTCGTGTTAGGACACACGTTATCATGCCCTTAGACAAGTGCCCTCTGCGACGGCTCCGTAGTGCTGACTTCCAGCTCCTCCCGTAAAAATACCCTTGTAAGAATGGTATGTGCATATCCGATACTGATATTCACTGGCCAGAAAGTTTAAAGAAATGCGCCTGTTTTCACGAATGATGTCGTCAGCGTTATAAATCATCACATCAGTGATGACCATGTTGGGACGACCAGAGCATTGCTGAACACGGATTCATGTTCACCCTATGTTACACACTTCTCTCGACAACGCAGGCATCTCCGTATTGTTGTAGCATCTTCTATGTGAATTTCACGAACTTTCACGACCTCCGGCTAGAAAAATCGGACGATTGCTAACTGCTCCTTTAACAGTGCAAACTTCAGAGGGCGATGCCATTTTGTAAATGCTGGCCATCCGATTAAGAACGCTATGACATTTGTACGGCAGCCAACATACTGAGTACGCATGAGTATTCCCTGCGCGAGTGTTTCGAAGGTCTGGGGTTTTCGTTTTAGGAACTACAGTCAATTAGCAATTACTTTTTTAAAATATCCTGTTGTTGTTGCGTATGCCACTTGACCGACAGCAACATCAGTTCAGGTTCCGAAGGCTATGGGCGATGAAGGTGCGGCTCCTGTTTTGACTGGTCCCACAAGGGTCAGAGTCCCACTTGGCCAAAGGACAAGTCCCGTAATTTTGAACCGAGTCAAGTGACGAGACCAGAACACTTGACCCCGCACCTCCAGAGGTAATTTTGAGAACTTGGAGGACATTGCAGCCACGACAGATTTTATGTGCACCAGCCGCCATTAGTGTACACGGCAGTGAATTTGTCAGTGACGAGCATCGAACCAGTGACTTTAGATCACTAGCCCATTGCTCTTGCCAACTGGGCCACTGCGCCCTTGAAACATCCTTTTATGTATATATACAAATATATACGTATACATTCTCTACATTATGATTTTTTTTAGTATTTTCAAGCACAACGCGAACTCTTTTCCACTATGGAAATCTAATTCTACCAGTTTGCTCTCCTAAGTATAGAGATGGTTCCTAATCTCAGTACACCACTCTTAACTTTTCTTTATAACAAATTATTAAAAAAAATTTACTAGAAATGTGTGGTTACTATGGAAGTATTTAATTTAGAATTCACTTGCTACAGCTTTGCTTTTGTAAAATTATAAACTGTTATGGCTATTATCTATCTATCTATCTATCTATATATATATATATATATATATATATATATATATATATATGTGTGTGTGTGTGTGTGTGTGTGTGTGTGTGTGTGTGTGTGTGTCGGTGTGTGTAGTCTCCGAACCATCGTTTTCCCCGTATGTGTCGTTTATCTCACCCAGTCCTGACGATCATATTGTTTTGTTATGTTCCCGCATCTATCGTTTTCCCGCATCTATCGTTCAGTGCAGTCGGTCCCTTCAAAAACGATAGATCGAGATTCCATTGTGTGTATATATATATATATATATAGGGAGAGAGAGAGAGAGAGAATGTGTCTCGTGTGTGTGTGTGTGTGATTGACATTCCATTGTTAACATTCAAATTGCATCAGTAACATCTTATTAACTAAAATTTTGGAGAATATACAGCAGTAATCATTGAAAATCACCTAATTTTTGCCAGATCTAAAATCTGTTTTCAGGCGAGCAATTTTCGGTGTGTCCAGTGAAACGGCATCACCACAGAAGTAGAGCTCAACGAAAAAAATATACCGTATTTATAAAATTCTATAGTTTTGAATTATCTTATGACAGCTGAGAGAGAAATGAATCAAACTTCGGAACATCGCAATCGTAATTTTTCTCATGCAGCAATGATACATTTTTGGACAAAAGGAGAGAAAATGTATCACTAAATTTTTATACTCGTCTTTCGCGATTGAAAACCTTGATACTCGGGATGATTAAAACATGCGCAGACAATGAATTTATAGAATCTAAAAAAAATCTGCCTTACGAATTTTAAAATAAGTTTAAACCTGAGAAGCATCTTAAAACCCTGTTGTATTTTTTTTTTAGTGCCCATATAAAATAAAATTTAAGCCTTTTATTGTAAATCGTGTGATAGATAACAAAGAGAAGACTAACTGAATAATAGCAAATATTTAATTTTAATATGCGGTAATTTAGATACAGCAAAGCAATCAATGGTGAAAATTCTCTTAAAGCTGATTTCATGAAATACTCGACAATTTTCTTTTTTCATTTTTAAAAATGAACGTAAATAAAATTCCTATTCTTTCATAATTTTTTCAACTCAAATTCTTTCATTTCTGTTGAAGGAGGCATGAACCTATTTTTTTTTTTTTTTTTCGAGCGATGTCTCAAATATCGCAACTGACAACTGCAGTTCTAAATTTTAGGTGATGAACACTTATTTAGCATTCCTTTTCTAAAAATAAACCCTTTTTCCAAGTTTCACGACTGGAAGCTTTTAATACAGTTCTGCTCAGAAACACATAAAGAAGGAAAGGTGTTAGAAAGAAAAACATGATTTTCTCCGAAGAGCAGATTTTTAGCCAAAATAAGGCACTTATATAACTTCTATTCGAACTTAAGTATCGAGGATGGAGAAGCAATATTACAGCAACCCAGTTTCAATATAACCTACTGAAAACTAGGTAGGATATTTCTTCCCTTTGAAGAGTTAATATTGTATCTAAGGTTTCTTCTCTCTGTAACCAGCTATTTAAAGTGACTCTGAACTCTGACAAATGCAAGTTCTGAAAGAAACTGAAATAGGGAGAGAGGTTCATTTTGTAAATATTTACTTATATAGGTATTCCGCATTGGAATGTGATGCCCTTAACCCTTATGTTACTGAATTATAACCACCAGGATATAATGAGTTGATAAAAAGTGATAAAAAATTTTTTTTTTTTCGTATTCAAATAGAATACTGTTATTTTCTCTCAATTCCATTTATTTTAATATTTCATTTGTTAACTATGAGTTTCAAATTAAAATATCTGCTGAGGATAAATTTTAATTATTTACTACCCAGTCACCTGATAAAAATATTAAATATTAATAATATGATGTAAATTTTTTTTTAAATACAAACTATGGTTGATTAGAAGAAAGTTGGAAGAATTAGATTCTAACCATGTTGTTTATCAGAAAGGTTACTAAAGTTAATAATATAACAACTAATTAATTTCTCCCCGTTTTTATTTAATAGAATAATTCAAATTTAGATAGTTGATTTAAATAGCATAGTTCAATAGTTTATTCGGACTGGGATAATCTTGATGGGTTTTATCTTTTTTAAAAACTTTAGGTACCTAACACTCATTGTTAAATTTTACCCTACAAGATGTCATTTATTGAGAAAGGTATTTTGTTGCTTAAATTTAAGGTCATTGTTTTTGGAAATCTGTTTCTTTTTCAAAACAATCTGGGAACTAAAACTAATACTATGATTTGCATATTTTTTTTTCATTTTCGGTTCTTCATGGCAAATTATGTAACTCATATATTTTAAAATTTTTAACACTTCTTAAACACAACATAGAAAGAAATTTAACTTCTTCTGAAACAACAATTTTTAATAGTTTGACATATTTTTCCAAAGGCTACGAGCAATGATTTGCTATATGTTTATTGATAAATCAGGATATCAAAATGAGCAAAATCAAAACCTAACCAAATTATACTAAAAATTGCATCTTATATATACTTTAAATCAATTTATTAAAATGTTTAATTTTTCAATACCCTTCATTTCAGAAATTAGTATGTACCAACATAAACACAATTTTACTGTTATACTAAATATCAGTGTGTTTTGAACGATATCAATATCGTTCGCTTTGTAGAAATTACTAAACTTGAAAATACTTTCAAAAATTGACTCCCTAATGCACTGCAGACTTGAACACACGTGATAATTTATTCATCGAATTGTTTTAACGCCTCTTTTTAGTGATGCATAGCGCATATATTTACCTTAGAAATAAATAGAATTATCAACACTAGAATTATTTTGAGCTGCAATTCAACATCATCATTAAGTTTCAAAAATTTATTCGAATATTTTCCCTTTCCAAAAACAATGACAAAAATAATTTCAGGTAGTCTCTTCTAATGAAACTACCGCTGGTTATTAACGTAGGATAACTTTATCGTTGCCTACCTCTTTTGTATATATATATATATATATATACAGTGGAATCTCGATCTATCGTTTTCCAAGGGACCGATTGAAATGAACGATAAATGCGGGAAAACGATAGATGCGGAAACATAACAAAGCAATATGATCGTTGGGACTGGATAAAATGAACGACACATACGGAAAAACGATGGATCCGAAAACGATCGATCGAGATTCCACTGTATATATATGTATGTGTTATGTGTGTGTATATATAGATGTGTGTGTCAAAATTTTGATGCATTTTGGTACTTTTCTGTTTAACTGTTTACTGCTTGCTCAAGCGATACAAGCTGGGTTTGGCACGCTGCCACAATTATAACTCGCGACGACGGACGGTTTTAGCGTCTGGAAATTGCTTTCCCGAGGACCGTTATAAAGGAACGTAATCCTACGTTAAAAGGAAACAAGAAGCCCTAATGATATATCTCAAAATTAAATACTATCATCCTAAATAAAGGAAATAATAAACCAGAAGCATACAGTATTATTTTAATTATACACATATCTTTAGACAAAGGGGGGGGGTGAATTATTATTAAGTGTTATTGAAAAAGCTATAAATTATGCGACAGAAACATTTTTTTTTCTAGAGACAAAATTAAAGGAAGCCCAGCCCTTATTGCTTCAGTATGAAAGGCTTTATAAAATTTTAATTTATCAGAGCGTGTTTTATGTCAGCCAAATGTTAAACGGTAGGATAATTCGATCTCTAGTACCCTCATAATACATAGTAATAATGAACTGAAATCTAATCACATTCTAACAACATACAAAAAAATAACAGCGAGAGCTTTTTTTTATGTGCGTTTTATGTTCGGGTACCAAACCTCAAACGTGTAAAATCATAATAACCTTGAAGTAGAAGTTTCGTACTAGTGTCAGCGTACTAGTGTCAGCATCATTCCATTCTATTTCATTACAGAGAAACTAAAAATAAAATTTCCATAAACGCGGGAAAAAAAAGAGGAAAATGAATATGTAAACGTAATTGTGATAGACTTCTAAATTGTAGACTACAACAGACCCTAATGAAAAGTCATTACGTTTACTGTGGGAAAATAAAAATAAGAAATATTAGTACTTATTATTCTGAACATCTACGTACCAACAAAAAAAAACTTCCTGTTTTTCTGCATCTGGTTGCTGTTTTATCTATTAAAACACGTTCGAATTTGAAACTACAACATAACCACCGATGAAATGTTACATATACATTTTATCTTTGTTTTTTCCACAAGTATACTGCTTCTACATTCTAGTGAACGCTGATAATCTGTAAGCTTATGAAAAAAATTCCTGTTCCATTTCAAATAACCTTGTGGCTAATTGTATGTATGTATTATACATAATTAATACTTTTGGAAGAAAAATGAATATTCGATGAAAGCAAACAATAAATTGGATTCAAGAGCAATAATTTCAGAAAAAAATTCTCTACAAAATAAAAATGTAGTTTTTATTTTGTAGTCTCATCAAATAGAAACCTACTTACAATTTATTTCTTGATTAAACAGTGCTTTGCTTTTTTTCCCCATTCCTCGAAGAGTAAAACATGATAAATAATTAAACGATATTTCTTCATGAATCTACGAAATCATTCTTAAAATTATGCCAATGTTACACAGTATTTTAAAAAGAAATATTGTGGTTACTGTAACTAAGTGCCTTATATTTTAAATCCTCAGAGGGAGGGATGAAGTAAAAGCTGTCTACTTACATTGTGTTAACTTGCATCTTTATAAGCCGATAAAGCAATGCTACATGAATTAAAATAAGACGATGATTCATTTGATTTTTTATTCATTTAAAAAATAATCTTTGATAAATATAAGTATTTTTTATTTTTACACGTTATTATAGAAGAATATAATTTTGAATCATTGCATTTTAAAAAGTATTATTTTTCGAGTGATTTATCGATACTTAAAGATTTTTGAAAAGAGAATACATCTCCTTTAACCTGTATAATGAAACAGTTATTTTATCTGATTCTCCTCTCTTTTAATCTATACTTGTGTTTGCATTTATAGAATATATGTATGCTCCTAATATATTCTGTTTATTATGTTTTAGTTATTAAGATAGCACAGAATCTGGGAATTCTGAAAAATAGTTACTTAATTTTCAGAAAAGTTAAAAATTTTATGCAATTGTTTTAGACGACTGTGATCCTACGCAAACACACACATGCGCCCATATATTTTATCAGGAAAATAACAAAAAGTACAAATAATTTGCTCCATCAAAAGATGACATTAATGCATTAGTTTACTTGTTATTTCAAGTTATATAAAGTTGTGTAAACAGTAACTCTTGACTTTTACATTCAGTGAGTTTGATTTTGTATATTTCGCCTATCTGAATAATTTTACCTTACATTTTTCGGGACTTTTGCTGTTGAAAACTTTGTGGAAAGATTTAATTTCAAGCTACAAACTTTGAATCTCTTAGTCGAAAATTTTATGTCAGTCGAATAAATTGAAGATAAAAAAGACAATATTGTTTCTCAGAGGGCAAAAAATGTATAGAAACGAGTGTTTTATTATTTATAATACAAATGTTCATAGTTAATATACAGATTTTAAATATAAAACATTGAAAGGTATATTTATCAAAAGACACTTTGGGACATACAAGAAATAGATTTTGGCCAATCAGGCGTGTATATGAGAAATTTTAAATGATTTAATTTTAAAAAACTTAAATGTTCTTCGCGTTGCTGAAATGTATTTTTTTCTTCATATACTTGTGCCTGATGGAAAAACCTCGAATGCCAATAACTGAATATTCTCTCTCCGTTTAAATATTTTTTATCAGATATGAAATTCCTCGCAGTTAGACACCATTAGATGTCCATATTTCGGTCTTAATTAGATGACAAAGAGGCAATGATATTTCGTGTAAAAGAAAATTAATTAGCACTTTAACTTTATTTGAAAGTAAAAAATAATATTTCGGTTTGTATTTGAAACAAATAATGATTACTTCTAAACAATTTTTTTTTTTAATTTTGCTCCCCGAGATCTGCAAATGAAATAATTTACCCTGTTACCACCACCTTTAACCACGAAAATAAAGTAGAACTTTCCCCGTTGCTCTCAAAAGTTAAAAGCTCTGCAGGCAATATGCATGGAATTTTCTGAAGCTTACATTTTAATCTGCGTTATGCAAATTTCACCGGTCTGGATGTTCGCCAAATAAAAGGGGGCCGAGCAGCCACACCTCCACTCAGGAAAAGGTTCGTTTACCTCTCTTCTGGCTGGGTTCCAAGTTTCGTTTATTATTTTCTTTGCGGATCCACAAAAACTGTTGTGGTTTGGGGAAATTATTAGAGGAGAAAGCAAAGTAACTGATGGCTACGAATCAGGAGAGGAAGGGAAATGAGGTGGCCGTAATTCTAGCTCTGAGACAATTCACGCTACGACGGTGAAGCAATAAGTTAATGCACACACAGAGAAATTTTTTTGCGATGAAAGCTTAGTACAGTTAAAGAGATTATTGGTCGACATCTATAATCTAATACGAATCAATCGCATTCGAAAATGTACACACGGAGAAAATTTTTTATATTAAAGCTTAATAAAGTTATAGAGATTATTGGTCGACAGCTACAATCTATTACGAATCAATTGCATTGGAAAATGTACAACGTGAGAAAATTTTTGCGATGAAACCTTAATACAAATAAAGAGATTATTGGTCGACAGCTATAATCTAATACGAATAAATTGCATTGGAAAATGCACAACCAGAGAAAATTTTTGCGATGAAAGCTTAATACAGTTAAAGAGATTAATGGTCAACAGCTATAATCTAATACGATTCAGTTTCATTCGAAAATGTACACACGGAGAAACTTTTTACCATGAAAGATGAATGCAATTAAAGAAATTATTGGTCAACAGATATAATCTATTACGAATCAATCGCATTCGAAAATGTACACACGGAGAAAAATTTTTACATGAAAACTTAATAGATTTATAGAGATTATTGCTCGACAGCTATAATCTATTACGAATCAATTGCATTCGAAAATGTACATACGGAGAAATTTTTTACAGGAAAACTTAATGCAGTTAAAGAGATTATTGGTTGATATCTATAAAATAATACGAATCAATTGCATTCGAAAATCTATACATGGAGAAAATTTTTACGATGAAAACTTAATGTAGTTAAAGAGATCATTGGTCTACAGCTATAATCTAATACGAACCAACTGCATTCGAAAATTAATCACTTACCTCCTGTAGCAACTCCGAGATGATTTCGAGGGGTGAACTGTAAATGCAATCGTCTTGGAGAGGGGTGGTGAGGGTCATGTCGACCAGGCCCTGCAGACAAAAAGAATAATGAATGTGCAAATAAGAAAATTAAATTCAAACGAATGAATGAAAGTAGTAACTATTATAAAAATACTTTCTTTTATAATCTTGTGCATTATTTCTAGCAATATAAAGTTAAGACAAGTGATGCGTGGACATGAGGGGGTCAAACCGATATACAAAAGATTACAACAGATGTACTATTCTTTAAATGACAGATTTTCAGTCACGAAGAGAAATATATTGAATCCTATTTCCCTTGTAAAACAGTGAACTGAGCTATAGATCTAACAAAAAATGAAATTCAAATGATAAGGAAAGGGGTAGCGTTCTACATAATATTGATTATTCGATGTAATCACTTGCGTAATCGGTAAAAATAAATTTCCACATGTTTCACTTCTCATGAATTGTTACAAGAAATGTTAGAAATAAATGATTAAAAACAAAAAAAACTTAAACATATCCTGTGATGGGTTTATTGAAAACGACACGCGATCATATTTCACTGTGAAACTCCAACATATAAAAGAAAATGTGTAATGGGCAATGCTTTGGCCAGATAAGAAACAAAATAAGCTGCAGCCTAATGACTATTGTCAGCCTAGGAGACAATAAGCAGAGTGTGGCTGGCAGTATATAACGACAGAAACAGAGATAAAATAAAACTTCTTTATTCAAAGTTATAAATAAATTAAAATATTAATTTACATTCAAACATAATAAAATAAAACTGTCTCAAGCACGCAGTCCACGAAACATCTCACTTATGATAGGCTCTACCTCAGCCGGCAAAACAGAGAAAAGAGGGCGAGAGCAAAAGTAAGGGCAAACAAACTCGCCACACAGTCGATATATAGGGGAAACTCTTGTACCTAGGGCCGGCTATTTTCAAATGGCAGTATCTTTACTTATAACTAACTTACAATAATAAAAATAGTTTGTATACATTACGTGCTTTATTCTCTTTAAATAAAAATCACATCAAGTGTAGAAAAAAATATTAAATGATGTTGAAAATTTTTAAAAAATTACAAATCGTCCTAGGTACAATAACACTATTGTACCTAGGGCCAGTTATTTCCAAAAACGGAAATTGTTGTTTACAATAAAAAAAAACAATTTGTATGCATTATTTCTTTCATGCACAACTTCTAAAATCTTCGTAAGGAAGAAATGTTAATTGTAGGCAGTCTTAAAGGAAGAAATGTTTATTATTTCATCACTTTCTAATGTATGTTTTCTCCATTGTCTTCTCAATGATCCCACATAAATTTTCTGTTTCAAACACAGATTTTGTAACTTTTTTTTAACAATTACTTTTTTCAATATTTGTGCTTGAATTTCATTTTTCTCGGGGGTATCAGTGAGAATTCTACACTTGCCAAGTTTTCGTCCACCTCTTTTCTACCAGAGGCCATGGCCTTAGGTACAAGACAAGATTATGGCCAAGATGATGTTGTTTTTCGCAAAATGGCTTCCATAGTAGCCAAAGACCTGCAGAAACGAAACTTTGTTTTTATATCATTTTTTCCTTTAATGATTACAAAAATTATCTGCTATACATTAAAACATAAGTTTGCACTTACTTTCACAAAATAAGACTTCAAATTGAAGTGAAAAAATTTAGTTTTGATCATCAAATCAAGACTCTTTTCTATTTAACTATAGCTTCTTGCTTTCATTAAAAATGGCTGTTATGATTTGAAACAGTGTTGTCACTCACTCCAATGAGTAAAAATGCCATAAAATAATAATTATTTAAATAAAGCATAGTGGCCCTAGGTACAATAGTTTCACCTATATACACAATCTATATATGTAAAACAGTTCCGTAACTTACTGACTGACTCACTGACAGACAACGCACAAGCCAAACCGCCGGACCTACAGGGTTGAAATTTTGCATGGTGATTCTTCTTATAGTGTAGGGGTGTACTAGAGAAAATTTTGAAAAATTCTTAGATTTTTTAAAAATTAAATTTTTAAGCTGTTTTTTATAATATTCTTTACAGTTTGCATTTAAAATAATAAACCGAGGGTTCTAAAATTTATATCACGAGAAAGATCATAAAAATTCCTTTAAAATGGAATATTTTTCGAATCTTTACCTCCCTTTTCTGATTTTTGGTGAATTTTTAAAGATTAATTTTTTGAATTTAATTTATTAAATGCTATTGCTGATCACGTGGTTTCTTTTCTTTAAATTTTGCGTCACGTGTATAACAACGAAATAGACAAAAAAGAATTCTTGCTAATGCGGAAGATGATTGGCCATTATCCAAAAAAATATTAACATACAGTAAAAGAAATGTTCTTCAAACTGTACTATATTAACTGTACTAAATTATTTACTACGCTCTATTAGATTTATTAGAATATTTTCTTCTACATTATTTTGTCTATAAAAATATCCGTTACGATTTTTTAATAAATATATTTTTTTCGTTTTTTTTTTACGTCAATTGCATACATTGATCGTTGTATTTATTATAAATATATTTATACATATTTTTGGCATTAATTGCATACATTGACCGTTGCATTTAATTTGAATGTACTCCGTAGCGAAGTACGGGTTTTCAGCTAGTAATTGCATAAATTATAAACAGAACACAACGAGTTGATCCCAACTCGTAATCAATAAACCATGGGGAAAAACAAATAAAACCCCACTAACATTTGATGAATTCTAATGACGTCATACAACAGAATCTGGTGTAATGACGTCTTTCACAAATGAATATATTAGGTTACCAAGGTTGATTACCCGATCACCAGGACATTAAAAACCGTATTTGACAACTGCCAAAATCAAAACAACAGCGTGAGTGTAATACTGCACTACGGGAAAACTATGGGTAAGTTACTTTTCGGTAAAAATCCCAACAAACACACTTAATGAATTTGACTCGAGTTTTAGAAGAGAGTTTAACGAAATTACCTGGGCTGGAATATAAGTTAATTTCCTGTTGCCGCTGGTACCTCATTTTAAATATATCTAGCTCGTACTTACTTAAGCGTATTCACTTTTGTTTTAAGGAAATTTTGAAATTTTACCCTGTCATACTTCTACAGCAGTGGTTCTCAAACTTTATACAGTCTGAGCGTACTTACAATACTACATATACTTGCTGCCTCACTGTATACAAAATAGGACTAATATGTTATAATTTGGTGCAAATCTGTTCAAATAGGCGTGGTTTAACTGGTCTTGTTTTAATAAAGTTCACCATTTTAACAACTTGATCTAAGACCTCTCTTAAATCTTCTCCTAATGTTCTTGACATCAAGGCCTCTCTATGAAGTCAGGAATGAATTACAATAACATTTTCGTTTTGTTCCTTTATAAAAGATACAAGACCCTTGTTCCAGCCTATCAGAGAAGGAGCTCCATCTGTGCAAATGACTACACACGATTTCCACGATAACTGCCATTTATCAAGGTAGTTATTCAGGATGTTAAAAATGTCCTCACCTTTTGTAGTCAGGCTTTATTCTTTGCAAAAAAGAAACTGATTTGTTATTTGATTTTCGTTAATGAAACGAATGAATGCTATGAGTTGCGCCTTGATGGTAATGTCGGTTGACTCGTCAACTTGCAGTGCAAAATCAGACCACTGGAGTTTATCATATCAGAAGACATTTCCAAAATACGCCTGTTGACAGTATCATTGGACAGAGGTATCTAGCTTATTTTCATAGCTGCTTCATTTCCTAACATCGCACTGACAATCTTTTGACAAGCAGGCAAAATAAGTGACAAAGTATGAGCTTTCATATTTTGTGCGATCAGTTCTGAGACTTGGTAAGAAGCAATTGGTTAAGAAACTTATCCATTTTTATGGGGGAAATATTTTTAAAAAAGACAATTATATCAACGGTAGTTATTCTGAAAGTTGTAAAAGGCACAATACGTTTACTCTTGACAGCAGTTCACAAGACACGACACGCCCACTCACCAACGCCTGTTATGCAACACTGCCAGTTGTCACGTGATGAAAGCTAATGCAGGTGTTAACATGCCGTTCCAGCCACGTTTGTTACGTGTTTAAAACGCATAAAAAATTTGGAGATCAGAAGATAGTTATAAGTTACTTTTCTTGCAACTATCATAATAATGTCGCAACGAAACAAACCGAGTATTCGTAAAGGAATGGTATAATATAGTAACTTATTATACATTTGCTTTTCATATCTGGACAGATTTTTTAGGAATACTACGGAGCGCACCTGGAAAAGCTCTGGGGCGCACAGTTTGAAAACAACTGTTCTACAGAGTAATATATGAGCCATCCACCAGACAAATCGGTTCAGTCCACTTTTTGAAATTTTTGAAATTTTAGTGTCAAAGCATTTGATTGACTCCTAACTTTTTACATTCATAAT
This sequence comes from Dolomedes plantarius, assembly GCA_907164885.2. Classification (NCBI taxonomy): domain Eukaryota; kingdom Metazoa; phylum Arthropoda; class Arachnida; order Araneae; family Dolomedidae; genus Dolomedes; species Dolomedes plantarius. The sequence continues at coordinate 91,100,309 of OU015491.1, read as the reverse complement.
ACATTTCCCAAATGAGAAGGATTAACACTACTAAATGACAAAAAAAATTCTTTTGGCCATCGAATAATAAGTAACTTTTTCCAGAAGCCAATCAAGTTAAGTCTATACGCTAATGTAAATAGTTGCAATAATGCAACTCAAAATCACATACAAGTATTTGATGACAATAGCAAATCGTTTAGTGTTGTTTCATCACAAAAATATATAAATAAATAAATCAGTTTCAGTCTAACTGCTACATAAATAAGTACTTGTGAATTATTAAATAATTTTTTTCATTTTTTTTCTGTAGTAAAAAGTAATTTGAATAGTAAATTTGATGTCATTACTCTTTTTCTCTTGCCAAATCGATTGTCCCTTAGTTACGCAAAAATTGTAATAATAATGGCAATCACTTCAAGGATATTCTATTTTGCAGATTTTATATGTTGCCAGTTAAAAGCTGCATCTGGAATAATACATTCTACAATGTTTATTTGAATTTATATTTTCAGAGGAATTTGAAAAAACAATTATCACTTTCCTCTATTTTTTGTTTTATGGACTTAACCGATTCAGCAAGTGATCGGCTCGTATAACTATTGAATTTTTAATCAATTTATGGCCAATAAAGAATCATTGAAACAAATATATGTACGATCGTTAAGGAAAGGAAATAGTGGGCTTTCAAATTACCAAAAATCGATCAAAAATTGGAAATATTTTTGGGGTGTATTAATATTTTAAAAATATGTAAATATTGGAATAAAATTCATTTAAAACATGTAATGAAAAGCAAAATGAAAACTTGGTGGCTTTAGAAAAGTAAATATTAGAGGTTGGTGAAAAAAATCTTTTAAATGGCTTTTTATCAAAATGAGTAATTTGCAGATTTTTATAAAATTTCCAGAAATTTTATAAAATTTATAATAAAGACTCCTATTATACATTAAAATAAAGTTATGTATCCATTTCAGGTTTCGACATCATTAAGATTGTCAAATTTTATCGTAAGCGTAGAAAAGTACAAAACTTTCACGAAAATTCAGAGTACAAGCATAAAAATATTTCCTAAAAGTAAACTATTCAACGAAAACACAAAATAATACATAACTCTGTTAAAAATGTATTTGTAAGCAATATAAATACGAAATTAATGGGGAAGTTAAAAATTGGATAGCAAGGAACATTTTAAAAAACATAATAAAAATTTCAAATTTTAAAATATAAAAAAAATTAAATATTTATAAAATTTTATAAGGTGTTTGATATAGTTCTACTTTAATGAATATATAGAAAATTTCATATCTCTGAGGTAAAAATTTCAAAAATTGCTTTGTAATGTCCCTCATCCCCTTAATACAAAAAAGTAGGAAGAACTCTAAACAATGAGTTTTCCCTCTCATGAATGTAAATTTTCCCGATTATATCACAAGAAATTATAATTAAATTTTATTGAAGGTATACTATGTGATATATCAAAATATGAAACACAGGAAATTATAATAATCATCGCTTGAATTTTATCAAAAGGCAAATTTGATAGCATTCATCTGCCAAATGCATATGCGTTCACATGATGAGAAAATTTCAGACTCTTTGTTTCACAAGGGTATACAAAATGTGATTGAAAGTTTCCGTTCACCTGTGCGAATTACAGGATTCGCCGATGTACACCAAAGCACATCCTCAGAGAGAAATATAAGTACCCATATCAATTTCGAAGCTTCATACTAAAACAGTGGATGTTAATCTTTTCAGTGTCGGTTCCAAATCAAGACACATGACAATATACTGTAGAAAATAACTTGAATATAATATAATAATTATGAAGTACAGAAAGCCGCGGCAAATTTTCAAAGTTAGTTTTGATATAGAAGTAGTTCTTTTAGTTTTATCTGAAACACAGAAGTAAATATATAAAGCGTTTTAAATTATATTTTAAGCACAGAAATTTTTTTTTAAAGTAATGTAAAAAAATATGGTTACTAAGTTTACAATAAACTAATATTTTAATTTTTTTTTTACTTTTTGTTAACACAAAGATGTAATAGTTATTGGTTCTAGTCTTTAACTAACTTTTTTTTTTCGCTAAAAATTGTGCTAGAAATGTTTGATTTTACAATAAGTTAATAATTGGTGTGTGTCTATCCCAATTTACTGGAGAACAACTTTGAAAACCCACCAATATAAAACAAATAATAAAACCTTGTAGGCGTCTCCCTAAGCATGCGCAGAAAGCAAATTTTAGTTGTAAATTATCGCTAATTTATAGAATTTGCTGTTACAAAAAGCAAATCTACAGATTACAATCTTTTGCTTAAGACCAAAATGAAGTAAATTGATGCAGTAGATTTCTCTCAAGGACTGCCCAAAAAATCGGTTTATCAACTTAATTATATAGATAATTCCCTTTCATGGGTTAATTAAAATTATTACATTATATTTCGGTGAAAATTTTATGATTTTACAATTTTTTTTCATAGTTTAGATAAACAGTGGCAACCGTATTTACAGCTTTAAACTTCGGGAGAGGAATTCTCAGGAGGTAGTTATTATAGATAACTCAAAATAGGGCAACAGTACACCGAAGTTCCAACTGTAAAACTCATTGACTGTTCTACGAATCTTGACAGGCTTATTATCCGCATGTGCAGGAATGATTTTACAAAAGGGGAGGAAGCTAATTGATTTTAACTTATGTGCCATTTCAGTGAATCTATTTAAATTCTCCGGAACTGCAGAACATAATTCCAGAAAGTGAACATGCAAAATTGGTAAGCTTTACGGTGTCGGTGTCTGTGATCGAATTATATTTAGAACTGCTAATGAGAAAATCCGGGAAAAATTTAGAAAGAAGAAACGGTGAAATTTGGAAGTATTCTCAGCTGATAAATTTAAGTACGTAAAATTTATAATATCTGATAAACATCTTGGGGCACTCTGAATTATACGGGATTTATATGTCGGGCAAAATTTACGGTTTAAGAGAAAAGAAAACAAACTTTGCATACCAGGAATTTTTCTACAGCTCCTTTTTCAAAATTATAACAAATGATCATACATTCGTTTCTTCCCCTTTCGAATGATTTTAAAAACAAAGATAACCATGGTAATATAAACAAAAATAGATATACGTAGGGAAATTCTGATTTCTCATAACTTTCAAATAAACCACAGCTATTATGTAATAAAATTTGAAATTTTTAACGGAAAAACTATATCGCGTGCATAGCGAATTCAGTCCTAATAAAAGTATAAACAAAGATATTGATATGAGATACATGAAATGTTGTCATTTGTTTTTGAAGTGTTAGAGACGGCAATTCACACCATCTACGCCATTTAATTTTTATTTTACGGGTACTCAAACTATGTTCAAAGTGATTAATTTTTTTAGGATGGTGTTCTATCACAATTTTTAACTAGAAATATCATGTGTTTACTAGAATAAACAATATTAAATAAATATGTTTTAATTTATAAGCATACGACGGGTTTTGTACTGGTAAAATACAAGGTATCCGGGCTAAAAGTATTCAAAAGTTATGATTTATTTTTACGAAACTATCCACTAGAATTAAAAAAAATTATTTAAATAGAAAGAACATCTCACTAAATTTTAGTATCAGCCATAGATTTCGATCATAGTATCGTAGATTTCGATGTGTGCACCTTTTGTAGCATGACTAACGTCTAAATGTCAATCCAGTTCTCTCCAAGTGTTTCGTAGCATATCAGGAGTTAATGTATTTTTTTGCTTGGGTATTCATTAAATCCGTTGTGTAGAAACAAAAAATTGAAACTGTGGATGAGTTGCAGAAGCGTATCATTCAAGCAATTCGTGTAATAATTCCTGATATGCTACAAAACACTTGGAGAGAACTGGATCACCATTTAGACGTTTGTTGGGCTGCAAAATGTACACACATTGGAATCTATGACTGATATTAAAACTTGGTGATATGTTCTTTCTATTTACATATTTTTTTTTAAATTCTAATGGATAGTTCCGTAAAAATAAGCCATAACTTTTGGATTAAGTTATTAGCCATAACTTTAACCCGGACACCCTGTATTTTAGTTTCATTATATGTATATTTCAGTTTTATTTTTTCCGTAATCAAATATTCCACAGCATACAAAATTACAACAGTGCTAAAAAGGGAGTAATCAGTTACGATCATTATCATAGAGCTAAATTAGCATGGCACATTTTCTTACGAACACTCTTTTGATGCGTAAGTAAAGAAAATTTTAAAACATGAGTGAATTTTAGCGAGCAAATTAAAAAAAAAGAATATCAAGTCCACAAAGGATTGTCAAATCAATTTATTGATTTCTCCAAATAATTTTTAAACTTTTTTTCCCTATCACCATTGAAATAAATCACGGCAAGTGCCATAGCAAATTTTACAAACTAAAAGGATTACACGTTGACCTGTCCCTGAAAAATACTTCTGTTTCATTCTTTTGAGATTCCACGTGGATTGGGGAGATGTAACTTGTCGGTAAGCTCAAAACTTATTCGAAGCATTAATCTTAGTTCTAACTCGATAGTATTAAGATTAATACTTTGATTAAGTAGGGCTCAAAACGAAATAGTAGAGGAAATAACTCGATTTCCTATACTATTTTCGTTCACCACTGCATTAATCTGACCTTGCTAAAAACACAATTATTAACTCCCCCTAACTCAAAAAGAAAATGAAAATAAACAGAAGACAAATCAGTTCTCTAAAATAAATCAAGCCGGGAAGTCAGATGACGGAACTGCCACTTTTTCAAACAAATATCGTCGCGTATCGGATTTGAGTTTCATGGTCCCATGACATAAGGTCGTCAGCGAAAAGAAAAGATAGAATAAGTCTAGACATTTATGTTTAAACTCTAGATGGAGACAGAGATTTCAAAAAAGCTTTGATTCTCTCCCATACAAAAATTATATGAGACCCAGTGATAATATGTTCCATGAGAAATTTTTAATACGATTTTAAAGTATAAAAAGAATGAATGTTTTCGAAAACAGAATTGTTGACAATTCTCAGACTCGGTATATAAGATATAGTGTATGTATAGCCAATTGGTAAAAACATCTAAGGGTCCGTTGGAAGATATAATTGAGGTAAACCATATTCAAGGATAAGAAACTTTGCACCAAAACTAGTAAAATATTCCAAGGAATAATACAAAAAAACCTATGAAATATTCAGTACAAATAATTGTAAAATAAGCGCGATTTGGATTCCAAAAACAAATGTAACTTTCTTTTTCGGGAGCAGAGTTAGAGGATACCTATACAGTAATCCTACCAAGTGAAATGACAATTCTGAGTTCCCGAGTTATTTTACTGCAACTTATAGTTAATATGATAAGGTTTTCTTCCTGTTTCCCCACTTTCCCGTGATAACTAAACACACCAGCTTTAGACAATTCCTCTGAAAAACTCTTCAACTCCCCCTTTTACTTTCATTTTAATTTATTACAAAGCCCTTCTTCGTAGAACAGTTTAAGATCCTTTGGTATATGGAAAAGTAATAGTACTCTGATTTTTCAAAATATTTTTTAATACGAGGTATTACATTCTCCTGGGGTATTTTCTTGCCCCTAGGTATAGCGTCATTATCTTCAGTCTGTTAACCACTTTTTTTAAGTCGACATCCCATTATTTATTAACACATTCTTCATTAGCAGTACATTATACTCCCTGCAGGAACGCGGAACAAAGAGGCCACACAACCCCAGGAAAAATAGATAAATTTACCTTGGCACGAGACGAGCTACTAAAAACTTGTACGGGACAGTGGACTTGTACTTGTACTTGTACGGGAAAGTGGTCAGCAGAGGTGTGTGTATTTCCGGTGTCAACGAGGGACACGGTTGATATCAAATCCCCCCCCCCCTAAAAAAATAAATAAATAAATAATAGGTGTTCGCAGCAGACTTCTGCGTAAGCCATTGAATATCTCAAACCATTGGATAGGTTGGTAGGTTGGTTACACCAGGACTTAAGTTTAAAGCCGATTCTGAATGTCTACAAACATCCAGTCAAATTGTGGGACTCGAACCCAAGGGCTTTCCATTGAATAGGAAAGCCTAGAGCTAGACATATAAAGTAAATAGGGACATTCACCGTTAAATGTCAAGTGATGTAAGCTCCGGATAGACGATTCTTGTCAGCAACGTATTTTTTGCAACATTTTTGTTCTTCGATTTCCCTTATAAGCTCAGGTGGAGCAATAAACTCTTGTCATTGAAGAAATAATATTTTATCAATGAGAACGCCCTCTACTGATATGTTCAGTTGAAAAAAAACTGGTTTTTTTTGCATCTGTAGAGATTGATAAACTTAATTGGAAGCTATCTCTCTGTATGTTTCTACGTAACAGTTCAATTTTCTCGAAAAATTATGAAAATCATTAAATAGAACTATTTTAAAAACATCAACCTTAGTCTCGCACTAAGGCCTTTGGAGAACATGAAAATTAATGTAAAATAATAATAATAATAATAATAAGGGAACAAAAATAGATTAAGCTCTAAAAATATACTTCAAAAATTTTATTAATCTTTTTCATCGCTAGTAGATATCAATATTCCAAATATTAGTATACTAGCTGAATACCCATGCTTCGCTACGGAGTACATCTTAGGATAATTACGTCCCAATTTAGCCTCTTAGGGATGGAATTTTAAAAAATCCTTTCATAGTGGCTATCCATGTCATTATAGGAATACACTTTCGAAATTTCAGCCCTTTAGGTCCAGCGATTTGTTCTGTGTGAGGTCTGTCAGTCAGTCACGGACCTGTTTTATATATAGGTTTAATTTAATATCCATTAAACATACTAATTTGAATTAAATTCTTAAAACACTTCAATATCAATTAGTCTAATGGTTAAATTTTATCTTTTACTGTATTTTAATATTTTTTGGTCAATTTATTTCGTTGTTATGCCCGTGACGGAAAATTCATTTAAAGTATCACAAAAGTAAAGAAATCTCGTGATTAGCATTTAATAAATTAAATTCTAAAAATTAATCTTTAAAAATTCATCAAAAATCAGAAAATGGAGGTAAAGATTCTAAAAAGATTTCATTTAAAATGAACTTTTATGATCTTTCTCGTGATATAAATTTTATAATCCTCAAATTATTATTTTAAATGCAAACTTTAAAGAATGTTACAAAAACAGCTTAAAAAATTAATTTAAAAAAATCTAAGAAGAATTTTTTAAAAATCTTTCTTAGTGCAGCCCTACATTATAATAAGAATCGCCATGCGAAATGTAAGCCCTTTAGGTCCTGAGGTTTGGTCATTGAGTTATCTGTCAGTCAGTCAGTCACGGAACTTTATATATAGATAACACTGTAACGACCATTTCCATGTTCAGGTGTTCAAACCCAGGTCTCTTAACCTTAAGGCTGGTGTTCTACAGACTTTCTAGATAAGTTTTCTACAGAGAGTTTTCTAATTAGATTCAATAACGTGTTTGTCCCTTAAAGTAAAAGTGTCACTAACAATATATTCGTAACAATCTGCGGATATAAATCATCTTTGTAACTTAATAGTTAAATTGAACCAAACGCTAGCTTTGAAGCCAACACTAAAAGTCCAACATCAACCTTTTTCAAACATTTCTGAAACTGTTTCTCTGTCTACTCTCAAAAACTTCGTGTTAATTTGTATATATATGTATGTGTGTGTGTATATATATATATATATATATATATATATATATATATATATATATATATATATATATATATATATATATATATATAGTCAAAATAATCATTTTTTTAAAGAAAAAAGAGAATTCATAAACTTACCTTAAGCTCTTTTATAAAAACGTCAGGACGCTTTGTGTTTGTCAGTAACTTCCGAAATTTCATCATATTTTTCTGAAAAGATATTGAAAAATGAACATATGACATATTCTTTAAAGCAGAAAAATCAACAATTCCAATTTGAACTAACACAAAATAGCGACTTTTTTTTCTTGAGCTATATAAAGCATCTCACAAGATTGAATTCATCTCAAAAGCAGCAAAGAATGGTTCTACTTCTTGAATGAGGCTAAATATATATGACAATACATACAGAAAGGCATGAACTTTCATATCTGTCAGAAAAATGGCATCAAGTGTTATGCTTTTGTTATAACTCCGCATCAACATCACAGAAAAGTCGATAAAAGTTTAGTGTATGAGTAAGGAAACGGGGGAAAAAAAGGAAAAAGTTTCAAAAACGTATAGGTTTTTCAGAATATTTAATATAGCCTTCATTCCTCTAAAATCATGACATAGAGCAAGGTATGAAAAATTTTCAAGTTGAATATTATACTCTGAATTTGTTCCGATAGCGTTTAATAAACACGTTCATTAAAATTTTTAGACAAGCTTTCTCTTTTTATTGATTAACACCTTTTCTTTTACTTAAGCATATTTCGTGGCAACTGAAAACCATCGATTCGGTATTTTTGACCAACTTGTTGATTGAACATTTTTTACTTGAAAAGATTTTAAAAAGAGGTTAAGAGAATACTCAGTGTTAAAGTTCTACATTTTAACCATACGAAAAAAAAATGGCTCAACCAATTTTTAGAACTCTCCGCAAAGGGATTACCTATGGTTTTGAAGATCGATAGAGTTTTATTTATCAACATTAAAGACTCCACATTACAATTTCAACGACATTACACTATATATACATTAAAGGAGGTAAGGTAAACTTAAAAAAAAAAATTCTATTGGTATTATTGCGCATTTGGTCTGAGCACCAAACATAACGGAAACAACTTGGAAACGGATGTATGTAATCTCATTACAGGATACCTTACGACAAATTTCTGCCTAATGACAAATAACTACGTATTTCTGCAACAGCGACAAATTAGATATTGGTTTATTTTTAATAACAACACATATTTACAAGGTTTTGTATCCTGTATAAAATTTATGTAATTTAAGTATTTCTTATGTAATTTAGGTCGCTAATTTCGAAAATGCAATCAGTTTGTGCCTAGGACCCTCAGATTTTGAGATATCGGCAACATTTTATAAATAACTCAGAAAATTTTCTATGCATAATAATGATATAAAATTTATGTTATAATAGCAGAGATATGAAATGGAAAACGTAATTTTATCATAATGTGCATGTGGAACGTTGTATCCTAACTTAGTTTTCAAAACAGAGAACGTAGGTCACCGCAAGGTGGCGTTTCGTTATAGTGGGAGTCGTCGATTAAATCCGTTGAAGTAGCCAGCGCAGTACGGTTTTAAACGACCTAGTTCAAACACGTGTGATTCATACCATTGTTTGTTTTCGCTAATTCCAGTATCATAAATTTATCGTGCTTTTTAGTTTGTGATTGTGCAGTAATGGCAACAAGTAGGAAGTGTGTAAATTCACCTGATTCGTTCTGTTACATATGTGGTGAGTACACTTTGAAATCACAGAAAAGAACTATGACTCCTTTGATAAAATATGCTTATGAACATTATTTTGGTTGCAAAATAGGGGACCAGGATAAAAACTGGGTTCCCCACATTTTCTGTAGTACGTGTGCTGTATTACTTAGGTGTTGGTTAAATGGAGATAACAGATGCATGCCTTTTGCAGTTCCTATGGTTTGGAGAGTTCAAGTAGATCATGTAACGGATTACTACTTTTGTATGACAAATGTTTCGGGTATGAAAGGAAAGCAAAGGAAAAAAAAATAGCGTACCCAAATCTTCCTTCTGTAAGAAGGCCAATACCACATAATGAAACTTTGCCTATTCCCTAACCACCTGAAACCATAGAAGAGATTGAGGAAATGCAAGTGAACGATACAAATGAAGTAGATTACGAACCATACACATTTCAACATGAACCTCACATGATCAGCCAACCAGAGTTGAATGATCTTGCTAGAGACATAGGCCTTTCTAAAGAAAAATCTGAATTGCTTGCTTCTCGTTTACAAGGCTGGAATTTGTTGGCTTCAGGTACTCATGTTTCCTATTTTCGTGATCGACATAAGAACTTCATGCAATATTTTGAAATGACTGAATCACTTAGTACTGCAGCAATATTGATGGATTGATGCAAGCCCTTGGCCACGAACACAAGTCAGAAGAGTGGAGACTGTTTGTTGATGCATCAGTCTTAAGTTTAAAGGCTGTACTACTACACATTGGTAACATTCACCCATCTATTCCCATTGCACATGCAGTACACATGAAAGAGTCTTATGAAAGCATGGATTTTCTTTTTGATAAAATTCAGTACGGAAAATACAAGTGGAAAATTTGGGGTGATTTTAAAGTAATTGGACTTATGTTAGGCTTACAACTGGGTTATACAAAGTATCCATGCTTTCAGTGTAAATGGGACAGCCGGAATAAGGATGAACATTGCATAAGAAAGGTTTGGCCACCTCGTGAACATTTCATCACCGATCAATAAAATATTAAATGCAAACAGCTAGTTGACCCTAAGGATGTACTTCTCCCTCCTCTTCACATAAAACTTGGACTTATCAAGAATTTTATTAAAAGTATGGACAGAGAAGGCAAAGGATTCAAATACATTGTGCTGAAATTCCCTCGAATAGGTGATTCTAAAATTAAGGAAGGTGTTATTGCTGGTCCTCAAATTCGAGATCTCTTGAAAGACGAAAAATTCACTCAATGTCTAAACAGAACAGAATTAGCTGCCAGGTCTGCATTCAAAGATGTAGTCACAAAATTTCTTGGATCTTACAGAAGCCCACATTACAAGACCATGGTTGACACTTTACTGTCAGCATACAAAGCTCAAGGCTGTAACACGTCCCTTAAAATCCACTTTCTTGACTCTCACCCCGACTTCTTCCCTGCAAATTTAGGCACCGTCAGTGATGAACACGGAGAGAGGTTTCATCAAGACATAGCGAAGATAGAGAAAAGATATCAAGGTAGATGTAATCCGAATATGCTGGCCGACTACTGTTGGGGACTCATTAGGGAAGCACCACAGTACATTTAAAAACGTAAATCAAAAGCTGTTGCGTTTCCATAAATATTGTTCATGTGTTAAATTGTAAAAGTGCAACTGGGTACAATAAATGTATATATACAAATGTTGTTCGGTGAATGTTACTCAATGAACAACATTATGATTAAAAAAAGGTTGAGGACATGTAATTTTTTCCATTAAAATGTTTAATAAAAAATAAAATTATCTAATAAAGAAACGTTTCGTTAATAAATAAATAAATAAGTTACATTAATAAATAGCAAATATCTCGAAATCTGTGGGTCCCAGAGAAAAACTATAAGTATATTCGGAATCAGCAACTAAAAAAACATAAAAAAAACTGTGTTTCGCAACCGATACAGAAATGAAGTTAAATTTTGTAAATATGTGTAATTTTTCCTTAGCGGCCGTGCAGTGATATATATATATATATATATATAGTTTACAAATGTAAATTACTTAATATGAAACAAAAAAGAGTAAATAAATTTTAGGCGCTATGCTGCTCACAAAAATATTTACGATATATAGATATTTAAAATTAAGATGATTAAAAGGGCAGATGTGACCATTTAATACTCCTATAACCTGAAATAAGATAGACATAAATAAATAAGCAAAAAACGGAATTGGAGGTGGTATAGTTGATGACTGGGGGGGGGGGGTGGTGACCCCCCAACCCCGGTTAAACATGTTTTAAGCCAGGCAACACTCCCGGAGGTCGGCTATAACACCAATACAGTAATAAAAAATTATGAAGAGGAAAAATATTTTAGGTGAAATAGGCAATATACATACATACATACATACATACATACATACATATATATATATATATATATATATATATATATATATATATATATATATGCAGAACAAACATACACACTCACAGAAATAAATGTAACTAGAGCCTCTGATAAAGTCCCATCGTTCCGTTTAAGAACTTCGATATAAAAAAAAGTTAACTCTAGAAAATGTGAATAGAAATTAAATCGTAAAAATAAATTATAACAAATAAAAAAAACGCTAAAAAACTAAAAAATTGCTATTTATAGTATAATGAAATATTGATTGCTTAACCAAATTCGTTTGCATAATTGAAAATGTGTACATGGCTAACTAACAAAACAAAATTAAAGCTCAAGACGTAATACATTCTCAAATATTTAATTCATAAAAATGTACGGAAAACGATATAAAAGTTTCAAAATAAATTACAAAATGAAAACCGAAACCTGCAAATGGTAGACTTTTTTCAAAAACCCTTTTATCGCAGGACAATTTCAATTCTGATAAATGATAAAAATTCATATTTCTTTGTACTCTAATATAAATTTTTAAAGTACAAATAAATTTGCTGTTTTTCTATGCAAAGGTTTTTATTAAAAATTAAGAAAGAATTTCCAATTCTTATGAATTCCTTCTCAAAACAAGAAGGAACTTAAATTCAAAAACAAGTTTTGAAATTCATAAATTGATTTTAAAAATTTTTAAGCTTTATTGGGATTGTAAAGTATCTTATACAGATATTCTTTGTCGCAACATGGGAATTACCTAGAATGTAAATCTCATCCAGCTTTTTGCAGAAAATCTCATTAAAAAGAAGATAAAATTAACTGGAAGATATATGTTCTAAACTATTCTCTATGTATATCTCTTAAAAAGTATTAAAAAGAAATTAGATAGAAATATAAAGTTCCCATAAAATATTTAAAGATCAAAAAATATTTTTTTACCAATTCACAAAAAAAATTAATATTTCTTAATCAATATAATACTTCTTAACAAATAATGCGACAAAAAATATAAATTAAAGAGTTTTCTATAAAGATTGCGGACATTAATTTTCTCAAAACCATTCAAATTTAATGCGTTTTTGCGCAACAAAACATCTTTTTATTTTCTCCTTTCAATGAAAAAAATGGACTCGGGTTATTTTTGCTGCTTTATTTTGAGAGTTTCCAAAGATTAAACGGGATTTTTTTCAAAAATTAACAGAAATCTATGTTTGCAGAAAAACTCAATTTTAAGGGGAAATCAAGAATTCACAATAATAATTTAATTTCGATCCGTTTAGGAGTGCTCACAGGAAGCAAAAAGGAAAACGCTCTTTTCGATTACTAATGAGGTAAAAACACAAAGAATGTCAGCCGACAGAGAAATATTCCATTTAAAATTCAAATCTAAATATATTTTTATTGAATTTCTGCATTTTGTTTTTCGGGGATTTAGATTTTCTTTAAGTATTATTTGAACATTCAATATTTTATAGAGAGTATATAAGATAGGTAACAGATTGTATAAATTTTTCATTCTATTCAACTGAAAAAATTATTTTACATGCTATTATAGAAGAGTTCGGTTATCCTTCAAGGCAACAATGGACCATGAAAAACTTTTTTTTATTTATCAACCAATTGCTATGAAGTTTTGTATACTTATACAGTGTTGTTTAGCGATGAAAATTCTAAATTTTTTAAAAATATCAGAATGTAATTAATTAAGATATTAATTAAAATTAGTTTGTTAATTACTCTATTTAAAAATGCTCTATGCAGCACATCAATTTTTGTCTCAGATATTTAATTTTCTTTCTTAAGCTAGCTTTATATAGTTATAATAAAAGCTACTAGCAATATTTGATTTACAGTCATATTTATAAAAACTAGAAAAGAAATCGATAAAAATAGGTCATTTTATGCAAAATTTTATCGAAAATATTTTTTGATTGTAAAAATTTTAAGTTGTTTTAAAATAGTATAATGAATTTATTAGTAAAATTTATTCTAACATATATAATCATTTAACATAAATAATCATTTTATGAAAATTCAAGAAAAATTATGATGCATGGAACATTTTGAATTTACCGAAACGACATGAAAACTTGTTTTCAGAAAATAGCGTTTAAAGTTTTAATTTGACAAACATTTCCATAGTTTGCGTTTGAAAAATACTTATAACTCGGTTAATAATGATCGGATCAACACACTTTTTTTAAATTTGAAGCTGATGAATTGCAGAATGATTTTCTGAAAGAAAAAAAATCGTTTTGGGGACATATTTTTGTCAATCTGAAGGTTCATTGTTGCCTTAATTCCTAAACAGAAAATTTTAAATGATGTATTCTTCAGTAATAGAAAATTAAACTCGATTTTAAGGGGAAATCGTAAGGCAACGCCTAAAGCTAACTTGTAATCACTTCATCTGTCTTAACATACTCAATTTTTTTTTCTAGCTTTGAAAACAAATCATGGCCTGGAGAGGAATCAAGCTTACCATCTGCTGCATCCCGTGCTGTTAGTCTAACAACTGAATTACAATGTCATTCCTTTGATAAACCTCAGAAAAGCTGTTGTGCTTCAAATTATGTCCACGTCGGAATTAAACTCGAGTAACCCCCTCAAGTGAATGATGAAGCCAGCAGCAGTGTATTGGAAATTTCAATCTCTGCGACTCGCTAGGATATCAGTTTATGAATTTCACAGAGACTGTCTAGGTTAGTATGGATCGTGAGAGTTACGCCTGGTTACCTGCATAGCAATTGTTAAATTTGACCGTTCGCAGTTGGAATAACTTCGGAAAACATTCCCTTCTCTACAAACCTACCTAACAGGACGATTTTAAAATCTACAGTTTTAACAGATTTTTGCGCAGATACGACAACAAAGATTAGTAGTGTATAATATACTGAAAGAGTAGAATGGCATACTTAAAAAAATTTGGAAATTTATTTGTTAACTATATTTTTATCTTGTTCCCGTTGTACCTTGAACAGTACCTGTGGTTCCTCACACTTTCTTAAGAATCACTGATGTAAAATAAAAATCTGAAATAAAAATAGTGGAGCCTTAATCTAATCACGAATCTGTTAACATCCAGCAGTTGAAGGCCAGCCTTACTTGATTTGGCAGTCACACATATAAAGGGAAACTACTAGATTTAATACGACAGAAAGATCTACTTTATTTGATTTTGTAAAGATTAGAACCTTAAGTGTCCTTAAAATTTTAGCAATTCGCATTTGAGCTAACGGACAACATCGAGTACGTTCTATGTTACTAAATACAAATCGTTATCCAATACTCGCTAAGTGCCGTTTCTGGAAGAAATTAGTGTTGAAGAACACATATAATTAATGAAATGCCGTATTAGAAGGAAAGATCCGAATTATCTAATTTCAGGATTTTTTTCCAGTATTACTCAAAGTTTAGGAAACATAAACTGCTCCAACAAACACTTTTTTAGCATTCCATTAAGCCTATTAATGTAATTTGTCCTTTCCAAAATAAATATCTTAATAACATCCTTCTAAAAGGAAAAAAACAAATAATTTGTGATTCCTTAGCGAGCAAATCATATTGTCATATCATAAATGTTGCCTAAGTAACAGATGCATTGCACAGCTTTCATAGAATACTGCAAAAACCAGACTCGTTGTAGACAAGACTCGTTGTGAGTAAGGAATCAAAGAGAGAATAAAAAGATTTTTGGTCGAAATGTCATACATAATCAACTCCGTTGAGTGTTCTTTCCAAAAAATTAGCACAAGGCTTTCTGAGCATAACAGAAATTTTACGTAATCATTAGTATTTTCAAAAGGACAGAGGGTAAGACTTAGGAACATATTTATATATTCTGACATTACCACTTGTGAGGTAGCCTTCCGAACCCATGTACAGGAAAGTACGGCTCAATTACATCAAATTATAAGAAGACTATGAAGCTGAGCATCACAGAAATTTTACGTAATCATTTGTCGTTTTAAAAGGACAAAAGGTATGACTGCGAAACACATTTATATATCCTGACATTACCATTTGTGAGGTATAGTTCATATCCATATACAGGGAAGTATGGCTCAGGTACGTCAAATGATAAGAAAACTTTGCAAACCATCACACTTTCACCATCATGACTGTCATCAGTCAGGTTCGAATTCTTGCCTTGAGTAGTCACAACTCATTACTCCTATAGCGATGATATTTTTGCAAAGAAAGGGTATTTCAACAGTACAGCACACAGTGTTAATATGAAACATGGTTTGCGATCATAGTGCTATTAAAGAACTTTAAAAGAAAAGTGAACATTATCGCTTCGCCATCGACTTCATTTTCAAACTAATAATAGAACTATTCATTGCATTGTGTCATTGAAAAAGTATGAAATTCCGAAATATTTCAGACCGATTGCGCACCTCGTACTTTGTTTCTCTCATCAAAATACTTCGATGGAAATATTGATTTTTTTTTTAACTTCATCCAACGCCAAAGATTTAGCTACAGCTGAGTCATAACACGCTGAGGTACAAATCTAATTCTACTTATAAGTTATAACTTTTTCTAAAATAATCTGCATAATGCTTAAATTCTGAGTTTATTTACATGTATGTAATTCAATATTTGTGACCTTAATGAAAAAAACTAAATACAGAATAAAACAATTTTTTTTAAACTGCTGCATGAGTCACTGATATATAGGTATTTATTAAATTTTTATACTTTGAAAAAAAAAAGAAAAAAGAATGGAAAATTTCAAATGAATAATTTTATGAATGAATATTTTTGAAATCTCGTAAATGAATTTTAAATATTATGCTCAAAACCCACCTTTGGTTAGCGCAAAGATGTCACGTCTCAAAAGATTGATGAAATTCAGAATCTTGCATTATGGATAGATTGAAATATTTAATTAAAATCCTTTCAGAGCGATTCTAAAATAAGCTTAAATTCATCATAACATATGAATAGTGAGTTATCCAACGGATCTAGATTCATTTAGTTTTACTTAAAATTTCACACAAGACTACGTCTTTATCGTAATGTTGAATTTCAACCACTGATGATATTTGCCTTATCTACCGATTCCACACTGCTGAGCCGGTTAATAAACGCGATCATGCCATTGAACGAGGAACAAATTGATTTCCAACTTTCTCTCATGAAAGAAAGTACAGCTCAGCACAACGTAGACCATCAAGAATGTTGCGACACCGTTGCCATTTACTTCTCGGCATTGATATTAACAATGAACGTTAAAACGAAAAAACTGTAGTAATTTTTTTAAAGTTTAAATTAAACATGAAAATTGAATTTAAGATAAAATGCTTCAGAGTTCATGCCGCTTACCTTGAAATTACGGGCCGCAACACACACCTCTAGAATCCAGCCTTTCAGACAAAAGCAGTGTCACCATCTGTCGGAATCCTGTTTTGGCACGGGTACAATAGCCAACAAAACGAATGTGTTTTTGTTTAAAAGATTCGATCAAATTACGAGGAAACCTTGACGCCAACTTGGCGAGGGAAAAGCAAACCGCCAAAACATTTTTCCCAACTTCTGCCGAAAAATGATGCAGAGTATCTTGAATTTGTTTTTATAACAGGAATACAAGAAATAGGGTGAGAAACCACGAAGTTGAAACGTTTGCTTAATGCAAATGTAATAGACTATTAATAGTTTAAGAGGTAGTACATTCGGCAACCACGCACTTGACGTCTTGTTTTGACACTTCCCGAGTGGCATTATCGCGCGGTAGATATTTCTATTGCGTGATCTTTGATTTAAAAACAAATTAATGGTTACTATTAAGTCATCGAGTTTATACATAGGGAAAACCCTGCGACAAACAGTTTATTTCTATGGTGCCCGGTATAAAGGCCTTAAGTCAAAAACTGTGATTTAAATATGCCAAGTTATTGGCTATTATACCATTAGCAGAACAATAATTTCGACTTGAGT
Organism: Dolomedes plantarius; assembly: GCA_907164885.2. Classification (NCBI taxonomy): domain Eukaryota; kingdom Metazoa; phylum Arthropoda; class Arachnida; order Araneae; family Dolomedidae; genus Dolomedes; species Dolomedes plantarius. The sequence continues at coordinate 91,082,579 of OU015491.1, read as the reverse complement.
CTTTTGTATAAAGAAATGTATTTTTGTATACAAAGTTGATAGACTTAAGCTTTTTATACAAGTCAAAAGATTTTTTTTTATTAATACTAACAAATATCTAAAAGTCACATTTTTGACTTATTCCCTTTATACCGGGAACCATAGATTTATGTCCGAAGGAGAGACTTGGATATATCTATTCACGAGAGGCAAATAAAATTAACTGACCCAGAAGAACATTTACAGCTTACAGTATAGTTATTGAACAGGAATGGCCAACTTGGCAACTAATGTGATCAATTTTCGTGCTTTAAAAGGTCTGTGGGTTTCAGAATTTTTTGATACTGTCCATAACAGCCTATAAACTTAGGTTTTAAAATTAAAATATAATAATTTAATCAATTCGAAATAATTATTAAGAATATTTCGAAACTTAAATATAAAATCCACCATTAAATAATAATAATAAAATATAATTATTTAAATACAATCTTAAATAATTATTAAAATCTCTCATTTAATTATCGAATATAATAATTTAATGTTCTAGAGTAGATACGATCGGCATGAACACTGTCTCCGCTGTAAATAAACCTTACATTCAGATTGTAAAAAGATAATCTGCTGAAAAACGTTAAACCCGTAATAATGAGTAGTACTATCTTCCAGGTACGGCCGGATTGTTGTATCAAGAGAATTCAAGCACCACACTTTAAGAGTAGAACAGAAAAAAATGTGTTCTAATCTTCAAATAAATTTAGAGGCTACAGGCTTTCAAATAACAGTTTCAAACTGCTTTTCGGAAAAGGATAACAAAGTCTCGATATCCTTATATACTAAACCTTCGAACAATGTGAGTCTTAAAACAATTAAAAATTAATATAGGCTTGGAAATAACATTATTCAAAGAAAGTTTTTTGGGGAAAATCACAAAATATGCCATATTGATTCGACAGGTAAACATATCTAATAAAAATCATTCTCTTTTTAAAAGCGGTTGAACATCGTTTTCGCAAAGGCAAGGTTCTTCGGAGGCAATATTCTTGGCGACCACTTGGCTTCGTATAATCAAACAATGAATAATATTCCAGAGGGCTAATGCTAACAATGGTGGTGTAAATAATGCGATATCGAGTTGAGAGTAGCAAGTATCACAAGGAAATGCCCTCATTTCTGAGAAAAGCTATGAATTTGCAAATGAGACTCGCAGTGTTTTGGACATCATGTTGACAGTCAAAACTTTTGTTTAGGTACAGTCACCTCTCAATCAAGGATATGGAATATGGAGATGCATATTTTGTTGTTTTGGAAAAGACGGGTGAATGTTCAGAACCTTGTAGACAAAATAATCGAATTTTGAAAGAAATTTTAGTAATTTCACATTTTCTAGGATTCTGTGCGTTTCTTAAAACAGATATTTCTTCAAAGATGTGCAACAGGCTTTGTCAAACAGAATTCAACTGTTAGAGATGTTACAACTTCTAAGAATTCTGTGAGCTTTTAAAACAAGAAAAAAAGGGTTATATTTTCTATTCAGTTCAGTGTTTCTGTCTTTAAAGAGTTTCTAACAACAAGCGATTATTTATCTTATGATGGCGCTGCTGTATTCTGCCGGTTAAGAAAGCTGCATGTTAATTTTAACTCACGCAGTATCCACCAGATCCGAAGGGAAAAAGTATAACTGCGTAATAGAAGAAATATATTTTGTGTCCCCAGAAGCAAAGTATCGCAAGGATTCTAAAACAACAGAGTTTTTTTTTTCAAATTATGTGTAAGTAATGGAACATTTTCTAAATAAACAGAATATCCCTTTAAAAAAATAGAAAATTCTGATTCTAAAAATGGAGTAGAAAATAGAACATAGCAGAAAATAGCAGCAGAACAAAAGATAACTAGTAGTAAAAATTAATCCATCAATATTGCTTTAAATATATCCCTATAGTGCAAGGCTTTGCATTTTCATCAAGTCTTCTAAATTTAAGTGAATCTTGAGAAAATCGCCAACTGCTAAACTTCAGCCCGAGCTTTCAGTCACAAGACATAGGAGAAATGTACCTTATAGAGTTCAGTGTCCGACTCTGAACATCAAATCTACACCCTAACCCCATCGTCAACTACACGCATCAAGAGCTACCTGTTTGAAATATTTCTTAAAATTACATGCTATTTCTTTAACTGTCTAACAAAATATGCGAAAAACAGTATTCAAAAAGATGCATTTCCTAATTTATGATTAGAAAAATACAGAGAAAAAAATTCTCTTCAACTAAACATTGGAAATATGGTAGGTCAACCGATGTACCACCATAAAAACCTGTAATTTGTGTGCCTTTTGTAGCACATTATGCTTTTCTTACGTGTCACATTTTTTCACTTATGCATCGCAAGTTCATAACGATATTTTTTTTGCTTTAGGAAAAAAATTATTTTTTTTAAGAAAAAAGTAATAAGTTTTTTAGGAAAAAAATTGGTTTTTTAAGAAAAAAAAGTAATTTTTTTCCTCGTAAAAGTTTTTAGGATTTATTAAGAAATTCTCTGTGGAAAAGATAGTTAATAGGATTAATTGCTTACTGATAAATCGTTGGCTGAAGTATAAGTTTTCTAAACTTTAAATTAAAGCTGAAACTATTTTGCGGTATCAGATAGCAGGAATCTGTTCTCTTTAATACGTCAAATATTTTCACATTTTAAGGGTTATCATTCGGTATATAAAGCTGGTATTTAAAAACATTTCAATTCTGTTTTCTGTAGAATTTTACAGATGAATTTTAACGTAGGATTAAGTTCCTCCTTAACGTTCCTTCGGAAAGCAAAATTTTTAGACGCTAAAATCGTCCGTCCATCCGTCCCCGCTAGTTATAATTTTGACAGCGTGCCAAACCCAGTCTGTATCGCTTCGACAAGCAGTAAATAGTTATACAGAAAAGTACCAAAATGCGTTAAAATTTTGACATACATATCTGTATATACACTGGTGTAAGAAATTAAGAGAATTTGCAGACTTGGTCGATTATCTCTAGAACTACTGTACCGATTTTAATGAAATTTGATATGTACATACATTGATACAATATAAAACAAATAACCATTCAATAATTGTAATACACACGCATGATCGTGAGTAACACTCATTGGAGTCAGAAGGTATAAAGCAGCGGTTGCAGAATAAACAAAAAAAATGGGTTAATAGATGGGTTAATTTTGCAGCAATCGGTTAATTTCAAATTGTAACAGTAAAAATGAGTAACCACCAACGTTTAGAATATGGAATGAGGTGGCGGATTGAGATTGGCCTGCTTCTCGCCTCCCCACAAGTCCAAATTTGTAGAGAGTTCAATTTAACGCCCAGCGTCGTGTGTAACTTATGGAAACAGTTCCAGGATACCGGATCCAACGAGAGAAAGCCTGGGCAAGGTCGTCCAAGAGCCACAACGACCAGAGAAGATCGCCATTTGTCGATTATAGCGAGGCGTAACAGGAGTGCTACAGCTTCTCAGCTCTCTCGCGACTTGTATGCAGCCACAGGAACCCGTGTATCAAGGGTGACTGTTTCCAAAAGACTTCATGAGAGAGGGTTGTTTGCAAGATGACCTGCTGTTTGCATCCCGCTCACTTCTACGAACAGGAGAATCCTGTTATCATGATGCAGAGAGCATAGAGATTGGAGTATGGATCAATGGGTGACCGTTCTCTTCACTGGTGAGTCCTGGTTCAGCCTAAACACTGATTCTCGCCGTACGTTCATATGGAGAGAACCAGGGACCCGCTACCTACCCTCCAATGTCAGCGAAATCGACCATTATGGCGGAGGAGGTTTAATGGTCTGGGCAGGCATCATGTTGGATGGCCGCACACCTCTCCATGTCTTTGAAAGAAACACTGTGACTGGTGTGAGGTATAGGGATGAGGTCTTGGAGCCAGGGCCCGACTTTGACACAATGGGGCCCTGGGCAAAGCAGACTTTGGGGACCCCCTTCAAGGACAGATCCAGAGGGAGGCATGTACCCCCTCCTCAGGACCAGATTTCCACATGAACATGTGGGACACTCACCCAGACCTCCCTTAAATCGGGACCAGAAATTCAAAAAAAATTTCGACCGACAAGTCAAAAATTTGAAGAAAATAATGAATATTAATAAGAAGTGTTAATTAATTAATTTACTTTTTAATGTTAATAAATAAATTCATGAAATTTTCTTTTGAAATTCAAAACAAATCACAGTCTGGAGTTATTACAACTCCCCCCTCCCCCCCCAAAAAAAAATTAAACCAGAAACGCTTATGGATGTAAGCATGCTTTCACTATAGTGGGTGCACTGTGCTCCACCCAGGATTTTTTTCTGTATCCGCCACTGCACCCCTTTACTATATTAACCAAAAAACAAATTCTTAAAACTATGCACAACTTTCTACTAAATTAGGGGGCCCCATAATTTTGGGGGCCCTGGGCAAGTGCCCCACTTGCCCATGCGGAAATCTGGGCCTGCTTGGAGCCCTATGTTCGCCTTTTCAGGGGTGCAGTTGGCCCTGAGTTCATTTTAATGGACGATAACGCGAGGCCACATAGAACTTTTCTGGTCGACGAATTTCTAGAGAGTGAGGATATTCGCCGGATGGATTGGCCAGCCAGATCTCCAGACCTTAACCCTATAGAGCATGTCTGGGACGCTCTGGGGAGGGCAATTGCAACTCGCAACCCCCCTCCGAGAACCATCCAGGGAATGAAAACAGCGTTGCTGAACGAGTGGTACCAATTGCCACAGGAAATGATAAACTGCCTTATTTCAAGTATGAAATCACGATGCGAGACCTGTATATCTGTAAGAGGGGACCATACCCCCTATTAACCCATCTATTAACCCATTTTTTTGTTTATTCTGCAACCGCTGTTTCATACCTTCCGACTCCAACGAGTGTTACGCACGATCATGCGTGTGTATTACAGTTATTGAATGGTTATTTGTTTTTTTATTGTATCAATGTATGTACATATCAAATTTCATTAAAATCGGTACAGTAGTTCTAGAGATAATCGACCAAGTCTGCAAATTCTCTTAATTTCTTACACCAGTGTATATATGTACATATATATAGATACATGTATACATAACACATACATACATATACACATAAAAAACAGGTAAGCAACGATAAGTAATCCTACGTTAATAATCCGCAGTAGTTTCGTTAGAAGAGACTACCTGAATTTTTTTATCTCATTTTTAACACGTTTACTGATTTCTTCGATCCATAACATTAGGTTTGGTTTGGTTTGGTTTGGAGTGCTACGGCCAATTTTTGCTACACGAGAGCTAATACGACCGGGACTTGTTGCTTAAAGCCGATTCCGAACGGCTACAAACGTCCAATCCAAGAAAGGGATTCGAACCCACAGACTCTGGTACCGAAAGCCAGCGCCCTTGCCATTCGACCATCGTCCGGTCCCATAACATTAAGAGAATACTGGATAAAAATATCTGTTTACGAATAAAAATTTATAAACTATGCTCCTTGTTAAAATATCTATTTTCATATGCAAAAATGATCATTGAAAAATATTCATTTGCCAAACTATAGTAAGAAAAATATTTAGAGGAAAATTACCCATAGATAATCATTGGGATTTAAGAAGTGCGAGGTCAAATGATCTACCTCCTTACGCCTGTGTGTGTATGTACGTCAGTAAATCCCATAACATTTCAGTTATGATTCTCTATCTCTATCATATTTCTGTGTTTGCTGTGCAAAGGTGTTAAGTCTAAAATGGGCTAAAGTGAGTTATCAAACCAGGCATGTTTGAAAAATCAAGGGCTACTGCAGGGTACAGAAAGCTAAGTCCAATTCCACTCCTAAATATTTTTATTCATCAGTGAAAATTTGGGATATGCGAAACAAAACACAAACATGTTAGTGTTAAAGGGGTTATGTCCCAATCAAAGACTTAACACTCTTTACCCCACAAAAATAAAACTGGAAAATTTTACTTTACAAAAAAAAAATTAAAAATTAAACTTTAAAAAAAAGATTTTACAAAAGCCGTTTTTTTTTAAATCCCGTTTTTCTCAAAACTACGATTTTGGACTTTACACTCTTTACACTGCAAACACAGACATAGAAACAGAAGTAACTGAAAATATACTTATCGAGGCCTACATAGCAACTATTAACATGTATGTAGGGGTGCGATTATGCATTTAATAGCTTTGTGTATGTTTTAATAAACGGTAGCTCTAAACTAGCTTCACAATAAAAATTACATAGCACAAAATGGAGATGCTTATTCAGCCCATTATCCGCGACCTATCAGTCTCGGGTTATGGCAGGTCTGAACACTCTCTCTCTCTTCCCGGAAATCCATTGCGAATTCCGCATCGGAGGACATCCGCTTCCAGTGAAGAGCGACGCGGAAGTCGGCATGAAAGGGAGAGCTATAACATTCGGCCGAGGGTCATTCCACTCAAGAAAGAAAAGCTCGGCGCTCGTTTTCAAACGATGACAGAATTTTTATTCATAGTCGGGGAAAAAGTCACGATGCCGAGCGGAAAAAAATGCTGCGCTCTCTCGCTTTTATGGTCATAACATTCGCCTGAGAGGATTCCGGGCTTCCGAAAGGGGCAAGCAATTGCGGAAGAACAAACGGAAAAGTATAAGTGTAGAATCGCGTTCGAGTGGAAGACAAGTCACTGTGGAATGACAATTTACTTACTCTCGTTTTGTGCCCATTCATCATACGAAACGGCAGAGAAAACAATGCTAAATTTAAGTACTTCCTAGGGTTATTTTAAATTTTTAAATATAACTAAAAATAAATCACAGAGCTAGATAATTAAAAGAAGAATGTAGACAAAAAAAAACAGAAATCAAGCACTCGGGGCTCCACGCACCAGAGGCAAGATTCTGTAGTAGTGCCGGAACTAAATCAGAAATCGAGGTAACCGACTGGTCTCGTCATCAGGGAGCCTCACCAAATCAGTTACCTCAAGGGGAACTTTCTGAATAGGATGCAGGAATAACCGAAAGACATCCCAATGCCCCGAGATCTCCATAGAAACAGATAGTCAACGAACCATATATGCAAGTACACATATAATCCTAATGAAAAGACAAAGATGCCTACATACCCCATTTCAGTGAGTGACGGTTATGGCGAAACAGCAGCCAATTTTTACCCTAGTAGTTACGTCACTGTAGCAAAACCACAGCGCCATACCGCAATGAAGTTTAAAAGTATGAAAACAGAAACCCTATCCTAAACGTCTTTAAAATATACCTGAGTCTAAATGCCATTTTTTTAAAACTTTTAAATTGCCGAAATTATTAGGGAAATTGTTCTTACGTAGGTTTTCCTCGAAAATGCCACATGCCTCCAAAAAATCTTCAGCGTTATTACAAATGTTTAAATTTTTAATGGTTTTAGGGATTTTTTTCTTTAGATTTTGATGTTATATTGATACTTTCCGAGGGCGAGACAAAAACCTTGAATCCATGTAAAATATCAATCTTCATTAACTATATATACATATATATAAGGAGAAAATTATACCTCCTAGTTTCAATCCATCGCGTATTCTAAATGCTCTTTTAAAACAAAATACGACCCCTTTTCCAAAATGCGACCTAATAGAAACGTATTTGGTAATTTATATTTGATCTTCATGCACTTGCCGATCATTACGCAGGCACTCGAAATTTCGGAATTCCAATAACGTCTTCATATATTGTCTGTAACCGTAGGCCTTTCTAAGTTTGTATATTATAAATAAGACCTGTTTTCAAATTCTTACTCACTAGCAGAACGCAGAAACCCTCTCTGCCCCGATCTAGATAATTTCACCATAAATTGAAACAACATGAAAAACACAAGGGTATATACCATGTGATCTATTCAAACCAATTAAATAATTCTAACCCTGCTGGTGAAACAGGAAAATGTCTATTTTTGAAAACTCCTGAACAGAAGATATTCTTGCACTTGTAAATTTTGGCCGAGATGTAAGGCCACGGCTCTTCTAACTCTGCACTTGTAACTTAGTAGCTGCTATCAAAACCCGTGCCATGAAATCGCGTGTTTTTCCTTTCCACTCTCCGGCTATGTCCGGTCGCAACTGCTGCTTAATTGATATCTACAATCTGCTGAATTCAGCCTTCCCAATGCTTCATCTCAATAAAGTGCTTTGAATGACTGCACGTTCTTTATATTTCTCTGGCTCTACGAATGTATCTCCCTTGTTTGTGAATTAACAAGTATCTGAATCCTTCCTTTATTGAATTACGTAATGAGTGTTATATCACACATGCACACACATATTATATATATATATAACAGAAAAATTGTCCTAAATTTTCCGTAACGCTTCTTACAAAATTCACTTTTCTAACAAAGAACAACCCCTTTTTTTTAAAAAACGCAATGTATAAACAACTTAACTTAAAAACTATAATAGCCCTTGAGCCACGGGCCGACATTCTTTTCCAGACACTGTGCATTCCTCAATCCCGCACTCAGTAATCATATTCAATACATACTACATGGAAAGCAAAACAGCTACAACCTTAGGAAATGCCATTAAGTTTGAGTAGTAACAAACAAGCCCTATTTATAGCAAATTATCAACTAACGAACAGCAGGAGTCGTTCTTGCCCCATAATCTTTGATATATCAAAGTGGCAGTTATAAAAACTTAGAATCAAATGGACATTGAGTAACTTCTCGCACCACAACCATGATCCAGTGAACTGCTGAGAGGCACCTACTATGGCCAGATCTAACCAATTAAAAATTTCTAACCCCTGGTGCTCAAACAAGGAAATTTTCATTTTATATATGTTTCAAGGGAAGACATTGCTCTCTTTTCGTTCTAAATGTTTGTCTTGTAAAACACGCGCGCTTTGCGTTGCTTTTCTCTCTGCGTTCCCGCCGTTCCGTCAACTTGCTGGGAAACCAAAATAAAGTGTTAGAAGGACCCATAGGCGTAGCGTCGAGGGGGGGGGGGGGGGGAGGATGTGTCCTCACCCCAACTTAACTTAAAATGTTAAATTAAACCTCAAAATAAATTAAAATAAATAAATCCCCAAATAAATTAAAATGTTAAAAGAAGTTCAGTTAAAATCAGAAAATTGTAGAAAACTTTTAAGAAAGTTGGTTTTTTTCCGCCTTTTAAAACTATGAAACTGAACATTCCGATTACGTCTTTAGCCTTAACATAGTTTTTAACAATAATATGATCTATAACAAAAATTCAATGCTATATTTTTTTTCTCATTTTATTTATATTGTATTTTTTTTCTCATTGTATAACTTTTGAATGCTACTCAAACATCAATTCTATTGTTATTCAGTTTCAAAAAATCATAATATTTCATATTTTAAGGATCTTCTGGTAGTCAATGCGCTGAGGAGGGCCCTAACTGAATTCGATTCCTGCCGCTCCCCCCCCTCCAAAAGTTAGAAGCACGCTACGCATATGGAAGGACCTGATTTATACTACCTTTGATTCGGACCATGACTGTCTCATCTTCCTGTAAATTATATATATATATATATATATATATATATATATATATATATATATATATATATATATATATATATATATATATATATATATATATATATATATTTATTTATTTATTTATTTATTTACCTATCTATTTCTGGCAGCGATCGCAGGCGATAAGTCTCATATTCGCATACGAAATGCAATCTACGCATGTTGTCAGTCAGTTCATCCTGAAACTTACCGTTGCTAACGGAAGTAATGTGTTTTTATAGCTTGCCAGGGATTAGCAAATGAAAGGAAATGAAACATTGTGCCATATTTTATTTTGCCTTTGATTATTGCGGAAATAATTTGTAATACTCAGTAGTCGTAATGACTAATCATAGAAATATAATCATTCCACCACATTTTTCATTTCTTTATTTTTTCTCTCGGCACTCTGCGAGGAATGAAAAATCTGGGGAGAGGGTCGGGCAGAACAGATCACAGCGAGAAAAGATGCATGAACGCTCAATTTCTCTGCTATGCAACCATAAAGGGATTTTTGATTTTTAATAAACTTTTTAAATAAATGGTTTTTGTAACTATTTTTGCTGACCAGTTTTGGAGAATCGGACGAACGGACATTTCGGACTGAAGGGACACTCTTCACAAACAGTTGCGAAAGTGTTCACGACCCCCAAATTCTGTCGCGCCCTCCCACTTGGGGTCGCGACCCACAGTTTAAGAAGTCCTGGTCTTCTTAAACTGCTGTCTAGGGCATCAACGTTCATGTGCTGTTCCATCATAGGGAGTGATGTTGGTTCAATCATACAGTGGTCTCATGATAAAGAATCCAACAGATTAGATGTTCCTAAAAAGCTTGGACGTTTTCAGTAGTGGCCGTTGAAAAGAGGTTTCTTTCAAAACATTGGCTCTATGGAGCCCTTGATCCGTTTTGAACAAAATATGTCCGTTTAGAAGGGTGGACGGCTATATATATATAACAATTTTTAAATGATCATTGTTAGAAATCACTAATGGTAAGTTGGCTAACTGTTTGAAGTACTATAATAATTTTTTTTTGTGACACAAGGGATAAACTTGACAAGAAATAAAGCCTACACCGAACATGCAAATTTCAGGACTCGAACCCGCATTTTCTGGTACCGACAATTTGCCGCTCCATCTATGCGAATTTGGCGAGTCCGAAAACGTGTAAAACATTCCAACTTAGAAACTTGGAAGGCAGAAGAAATGGCATTCAAGGTCCTTGACTACGAGCGGAAAGCAATTTACACTTTTTCCTGAACTTTAGCGTACGTCTACACAAGAAAGACGTTTCCGAACAGCAAATATTTATCTGCCAGGAAACAGCGTGCGTTATGGGATTTTTTTTTTTCCTCTTTTTTCTAGACGGCTTGGGATTTCATTTTTATGCCAGTCTCAGTAGTGTTGAGTGGTCATAGAAGTGCGGTCGGTATACAGGGTGATTTTTTTTTTTTAACTAACAGTACTCAGAGTCATCTGTAGCACGATCTATCAGCCGGAATTCCACCAAAATTGATAGAGGGACTAAGGACGACAAGGAAAAGAAGTTTCCGGGGGAAAAAAATTAGTTCCAAAAGTCACCTATAGGGGAAGATATGGCGCTTTTGTTGTCGGCGCACCCGAGAATTTACATAAAAGGCAAGTAAGACATCCAAAATAGAAATTCCCGACTATGTAGTCGACAGCAGCGCCAGTTTTTCGAGCTATAAAGATTAGGGATGAATACCGAAAAAGTTGTAAGCAGACAAATGAATAACAAAGAAATTTCACTGCAACACCACTTTATGCAGCAAATTCACGTCTCCCTCCTTCAATGTGATCACAGTCCTGGTGGACGACACACTGCATCCTGAATAATACGTTCTCAACGGCCGAGCGTAACATGCCACCAGGAATGTTCATCAAAGTCCGGGATATGTTGTCCTTTAGGGCCGCCAAGTTCGAGACTCCACCAAGATACTCCTTAGACTTTAAATAATCCCACAGAAAAATGTCTCATGGGTTAGATCCGGGGATCGAGGTGGCCATGTAAGTGGAAAAAAGCGACTGATGACCCTTTCTTCTGTAAAGCGAAGGCGCAACAGATTCCGCACTTTATAGCCCGAAATACTGGCGCTGCTGTCGACTACATAGTCGTGAATTTGTATTTTGATGTTTTACTTGCCTTCTATGCAAATTCTCGGGTGCGCCAACAACAATAGGGGAAGAGCGCCGTATCTTCCCCTATCGGCGACTTTGGGAACTTTTTTTTTTTTTCTTCACGGAAACCCTTTTACATGTCGTCTTTAGTCCCTCTATCAATTTTGGTGGAATTCCGGCTGATAGATCGAGCTACAGATGGCTCTGAGTACTGTCAGTTTAAAAAAAATCACCCTGTATACGATTTGAAGGAGCACTGAAAGCGTTGTTTCCATTCCAATAAGCTAATTTCTTGGTCATACCTATTTGAATTTCAAGTGTGGACTGCATCCTCTTTTTAAATATTCTGTTAATATATATGATTTTGTTGAGCTTTTCTGTTTCGTAGATTTGGGTTGTTTTCAAAATATCACGGTCCAAGAAGTCCTGGACTGTTAGGGCCTGTTCACACAGAATCCGTCAGCGTCAGAGTTACTCGTAATGAAATATATTTAACCAATTACAAATCTCCAAACAATTAGCCACGAAATTTTTAAGGCTTGTGATTGGCTTAAAATTCAAGGTGCACCCATTAATTTCCAGGACTGATCGAATAACTCCAGAAAATATTACATGAAATACATACTCATTTAATGTGTTTCGAAGTAACTCCCACCTGCCATAATGCACTTCTGTGCTCGGTTGTATAAGTTTCGGAAACAACTTTTGAAGTCCTCTTTCGGAATGCTCTTTAATGAAGACGTCGCCGTTTTCTTGGTGGCTTCGACATCCTCAAATCTTGGAACATTCAGGATTATGTATGTATGTTCACAATATATTTGGGAAACAATGTCATCATATGCAGTGGCACATGATGCAGTGGCACACAAAAATCCATTTCTAAGGGGTTTCAGTTTCAAGGGGCTATAAATTAATAAACATATTGTCCAAAAGTTTTCTAACTCCATTATTATGTAATTTTAAAGGACTTTTGATAACCGTCTGTAAAAATGTTAGGGATGTATCTGAAGTTCAATTTTTTTACTTTTCGTTCCAAAAAGAATTTTCTTCCCACAGAGGCATGAAATTAATTTCCCTATAATTTGCTTTATTAGCAAAAACAGAATTTCAACTCAAACTAGGATCAATTTATATTGTGGAGGTTTACTCAGAAGTGTATTTGCAAAATTATCAACTATATTTGGTTAAATAAATTTTCTGTTTCTTTACCATACTTCTGGTCAACACGGAGAGGGAATGAACCGAAAATAAAGAACCAAAACAGGCCATTGGTTGCTGCCATTATCACGTGCCAAGGTAAAATGTTAATACGATACGACATTACTAAAAAATCCCCACTGAAGGAATCGTCACTGAAGGAATTATTTGAATTAAAACAGAAAGCTTACCTTGTATCAGTTTCTCTTTTAACTTAAAGAAAAAAATAATTTATGAAGTATTAAAAATTAATTTTAAGGAATACAAAAATTAAATTTTAAGGGATACAAAAATTAATTTATAATCCTAAATTTTTGTCAAAAATTAAGGATTCACAAGGTACCTTGAAGGACTTTTAAGGTCCGAGAAGTTCTAATGGAATATAACACTTGTATTGCCCTCTTTATTTTTTTTTTTTTTAATACTGTGCATTTTGCAGATACGAGGAGACTATTCCGAAAATTCATTTCCCTTGATTCTATTTACACCAATGATCTCTAAATATATTCTTTGGAAGAATATAGCTGGTGAATAAATGGGAAGCTGACTACATTATTGAGTGAAGGAATCAATCCATAATTATGATATAAAGGATGAACGAGTTCTCTTTGTTTTGTCATTTCCCTATGGTTGTTAAGTTGAGCGCACTGCGATCATCTTTCACTCCCCAATAAAGAGCAAGATATCAAATCTTCCCAACGAGCGTAAATCATGACGTTTTTTCCTCCTTCAAACAGTTGACGAAAGATTTAATCTTTAACAATCAGAAATGTGCGCCAAGTAGAATGACTATTCATTCAAGAAAACCAGTTGCTCAGTTTTCTTTGAGAAGTACGAGTACATATTTGAGGTGAAGTTTAAACTTTGCGTTCTTCATATGAGGCGGCGAAAGGCAAAGTGGTGTAAGTCACATTTTCAACTTTTTTTTAGTTGAGGGCAAAAATGTAATATCCATGTTCAATTTATAGTGGAATTGTAAATAATTATTATTTGCACTATTATAATGATTACTATGAATTGTAATTTTTTTATTTAGAGTGGAATTTTTTTGTAGTTTTTGCAGTAAAACGCTTTTGACTTACACCACTTGACTTACTGACTTACACCACTTTGCCTTTCAGCGCCTCATATGTCTCTTACTAGCACGCTTGATGTAAAATATGGTTTAACAACGAGGCGCATTAACTGGATTTGGACAAATGTGCCCCGATTTAAATTAATATTATTGTTAATTGATGACTTTTACTCAATTTCAAGATTAATGACGATATGAATTATAACCATTCATATTGCCATTTTTCAAAAATCCCAAAATTGACCCAAAATAAAGGTTTATTTCAATAATAAAATTAAATATTTCAACCTATCCCTGTCATTGATAATTCGCGAATTCTACTTGACTGGCCTAGGGCACTGGCATGCCGTACCAGACGTTGCGAGTTCGAATCCAGTGATTGGTCTGAGTTTGTAGTCGTTTAGGTCCCGCCCTCTTCAACCATCTTTTTCCACCAAGTAGAAAAAGTTGACAGTAACGCTATCGTCAAAATTCTCTGGTTAATATCAAAGGAAAAATGACTAAAAAAATTATGCTGTTCTGATTAGTTACTGTTCACATCCCCCCCCCCCCCATTTTTTGACAATTTCTCACCAAGAGTATTTGAGTTTTATTTTTGTTTCAAGGATAATCAATAAATGGCATCTCTTCGTCGAGCTTTCGTCGAAAATCGGTGCAAATACAAAAAATATCTCCAAATAAGGGGTAGCTACAGCCTTAAGGCTGCTGTGTACCTACCCTATTGGGAAGTATTGAGCCGGTTAAGAGCAAGATAAAAGCTTCCTTTCACTCCTTCCACTTACTCTTCCCTTATTTTTCCCATATTCACATGATAGATGTCACAGGCAAGGTTTAGTGAAATTTTCTTGTTATCAAGATAATAACGATCGGTGAAATTTTAACGACAATTTCAAGTATATTTAAGTAGTAAAAGAACATTAATGACAGTAAGCCTCAGGTGTAAATCAAAAAATGAGTTTCTTTAAGTTATTTGCTAAATTTATCATGCCCTCAATATCATACAAATGCCTAACCCTATTGGATTCGCGCATCTCAATGTTAACCCATGGAGAATATTTGTCTACCATTTACAACTACATAAATGCTGATAATCCAATAAAAATGGTATTTTCAGACAGCCTGAATATTTTTCCTTCTTGTAATAGGATTCGTTTTGTGAATTTCGTCCACCAAAGGAATTTACGAGCGTTTAAAACACACTATACCAGATTATTTCCCCCTGAACAATTTAAATTTAAAAATATTATTTCATTAAAAAAAAAGATAAAAGTCCCAAGGCGTAAAATTTCTTTCTCTAATACGGAGCACAATTTTTTTAAGGGGGTCCAGGACACATTTAAAAATTTTATTTTATTTATTCAGATAAAATTTTGAATTTTTTTGTGATGGTTAACCATATAATTTGTAAACAAAATCATATCATAAAACTTCTCATAAAGTTTTTAAAAATAATTTTATTTAAAATTTTTAAAAAAGTGGGGTAATTTTAAATCGTTATAACTTGAAATATTATTTGTCGAATTTCAAATTTTTTCATTTAATTAAACAGAAATATATGTTTTAATTTTGACTCAGCATTTTTAAAAATATTAATTTAAAAAAAATTTAAATATTAGAGTAAAAATAAAAAAAAGATGCAACTTATTTTTTTAAAAAATCGTATTTTCAAAAGTAAATATATTTTTTTTCGAATTTGCTGAATTACAGTTAAAGTAAAATAATTGAAAAAGACATGTTCCAAGTTTGAGTCATTTATCCTTAACGGTTCTTGACTTACAACAATTTGAAGACGAGAAATGGTGAAAAAACCCATCATGCAGAAAAACACATTTAAAGGTTTAAACAAAGATTGGCTGCTAGTAGAATGTTGAAAAGACAAAAAATTAACATCTTCTGTTCTAATTAAGATAGAAACATAATTCAAACGTCATTTTAAGTGGAAAATAACAGACAATTTTTTAATGCAGTAAATTGTTTTTTGAAAGTTTGAAGAATTTTGTGTCCTGGACCTCCTTTTAAATCTTTAAATCCAAGTCGGCAATCCTTAGGCAAATTTTCTCCATAAGTTAACATTATAATGAGCAAATCTAATAGGATTAGTACACAGCAGCCTTAAGAGTACTTAAAATAAGACCTGTGGTTCCCGTATTTAAACAAAATTTATTTTACTCTGTTTCCGTTCGTCTGTGGGGCACCGTGTTCTTACAAATAGGGCTGGATCTATTGTGCCCCGTTTTTACCGTATCTAATAACAGGTTAAAAAAAAAACTCAAACGTTTTAGTATTCAATAGACTGGCTACAGTTTTGCTACAGAAGTTATCTAAGACCGCAAGACGATTCGATACACATCACATGTAATATGGAAGTGAATATTAATTGCTATAGGCCGTGACAGCGTGACGTAAGACTTTTCACTGATCGCGACCTCGAGAGAGAAATAAATCCCGCGCACCTCTACCTTTCCAGCATTTCTCTGGACTGCGTATTCTTTTATCAATTACCTCACCGCGTATGGGAAAGTGCATGTGTTCACCTGCCGGATAAAGGCAGAGACCCGTTAGCCACCTGGCGCATGAATGGGTTTTTCTTTTCGAAGGGGGGAGGATACAGGTGACGGCCGATTCAGGCGACCATGACAACATGTGCAGTGTTGGCGGGGGGGAGGGTAGAGAAGGGATTTTGATGCCGATGAATACCGATTTTGCTGTTTGCCGTTACATGCCTCCGAATCCAACACACAAGTGGCCCTAAATCGGGCGTGCCGAATTACCAAACAGAGAAATGGAGGTTAGGGATGAATGATGAACTGTTGCGTTTTCAGGGATGTTGCCTGCAGTACTGAGGCCCTCTTAGCACTAGAAAGTCGGCATACTGTTGAGCGCCAGACCCTGATTTTCTATTAGGCCCAGTCGGCCCGGGCCTAGGGGCCCCCCAAAACTTTTTATTTAAAAAAAAAGAATCCCAGTTATTTTAATTAATTTTACCTTTTAATTTTATCATTTTTAATTTTTAACTTTTTTAATAGCATTTTTTTTCTATATATCCTTTCAAATTTGATTGGTTCATCATATGTATAGTTCATCATATGTATGTTATAGTGTATATAAGGAATTAATCTGGTTGCATTGTATTGGTGTTTTAATGGTGAAATTAATATGTTGCATTGCTTTTTGCTATTTGATAATGTTCTAGGTTTCTACGCTTCAAATAGCCAATTCTTGGTAAAATGGTACTTTCACAATGATTCATGATTTTTTTTTTTTTTTTTTTTTTGGGGGGGGGGGTGAATTTTGGAAAATTTACGCCCATATCAGTGTTTGGGGGTCCCCATCCCGAGTTGTGCCTATAGACAAGAATTTTCTAAATCGGACCCTGTTGAGCGCTATGTCTGTATTTATGTCCCCAGGCTTCTGAAATTAAATGGCTTTTTTTCTAATTTTACGCGAAATATGCAAATACATTTAGAAAATTATATTCGATAGTAAAGATGGGGAGAAAATGTGCTGTGTACCTACTAAGACTGAAAGTCGTCGATTTGACGGCAATATAGAAAATGTGCAAAAATCTTTAAAATAATACCGGGAAAATGTCAGGTACTTTTCGTCTTTTCCCCCTTTTGCAAATAACAGAAATATTGGCTCTTCGGAAATATTGGTGTTGAAAATTATAAGGACTGCACAAACTACGCATATATTTTTACGGATAAACCATACCAGGTTGTCAGCTCGGCATACCTGCATAAAAATATATCTAAATATATTCTAATTTATAATATATTGTTATGAAATAGTTCAAAGTTTAAAGTATTTAACCATTTAAAAAAAAAAAAAAAAAAATTAAATATTTTATATTCTTGATTTTATTTTTAGCCGTCAACATCACGGTGTTGTCTTTTTAGTCAAAAAAAAATCTCATCTTTCTAGTGTTAAAAAATAGAATGTTTTGGAGTGATTAATTGTATCTTCTATAGCTCCTAGATTCAGAGCCTGACTAAGGCAGGGGCAGTTGCCCCGGGCCCCCACATGAGAGGGGTTCCCCCAAATCGAATAGAAAGTTTAGTATTAAGTTCTTCATTACTGAAGTAGTGAAGCAGAGGGGGGGGGGGCAAAAAAGTTTTTGCCCCGGGCCCCAATTAGGCTAAGTCGGGCCCTGCCTACATTCCTTAAGGTTTCAAAAGTAAATTGACTTGTTTTATAATTTCTTTATAACTCATTTATTATTATTTTTTTTTGGGGGGAGGCACTTTAGACCTATTTAAAATTTATCAAATGCGAGTAAATTCAATAACAACATCAGCTCGGAATTTCCAGACTATACGTTTTGAAACCTCGTTATACGGTCACTCCCTACAGATTTGAATGAAATGACATTTTAAGCGGAATAACGTCGTATACGGGGATGAACATCGAAGATCATATTAATGTAGCAACAAAACATGTAAATGATGATTATAAAAACTAAAATTAATAGCTCAAAGTCATTAGTGTTTCACATATGCACCATATTTTAAAACTTTTATTGATACAAAAAAAGCTTAATTAACAACTCACATATTAATGTAAACAAAAAATAGTTGGAGAGATTCATAATGAAATAACTGCCTTTCTTCCGGCTAAATTGCTTTCGTAATCTTCTCTAATTTCCTCAGAACTCTCCCTCCATCTTGAATTCAAAGAATGTCCACAGAGCTCAGTATATTAGAAGCAAAACAACTCGCTGGAGAAAAAATAACCTTTCCGCTCTTCAGAGCAAGTAAATACCAGAAAAAAATACTAATGATTGGGTTATGAGCAGGCATTCTATTCAGAACATTTGATACAGTTTACAAAAGAACTTTCAGTTATAAAAATTAGTCTTCGAGATTATTTGCTGAAAAATTTTACCCAATGAGCGATTCTCATACGAAGATCCTATCATTGTTATATGGTTTAACATTAAATAAGAATAGTTTGGGAAGGAATTTTTCAAAAAACTTAAGGTTCCACACGTTCCAAGTCGAGTACCTGACAGAAACTCATTGATCACGTATGTTCGGTTGATCTAATCAGCATATCAATAAAGTTAACTAAAAAGCCTCTAATAATAAAAACTAACAAAGCTCTCGGAAAAATTTGTTTGCGAAAATGACCTTATAGAGGAACTTTAATATTAAAATCATTCCTCTGTTATTATACCTAACATTTAATAGGTTTAATTAGAATGGAACTTTTGGAAAGACTTTAGGAGGAAGTCTTATTTCGTTCTACAGAGCAAGAAATTGCAAGAAATTCATTAATCATGTAGATTTAGGCAATCTATTCAATATATTACTACAGTTGACAGCATAACTCCGAGCTCTTAAAACAGTCCACAGTCTATCGGAATAATTAGCTTGTAAAATTAACCAAATATGATCTTACTAGCTGAATACCCGTGCTTTGCTACGGAGTACATTCAAATTAAATACAACGGTCAATGTATGCAATTAATGCCGTGTATATACATACATAATATATATATATAAATTGCAACGGATATTTTTATGGACAAAATAATGAAGAAGAAAATATTAAATACAATGGGCAATGCATGCAATTAATTTGTATGTTTAATATCAATACAACATACTAATTTGAATTAAATTCTTAAAAAACTTCCATCTCAATTAGTCTAGTGGTTAAATTTTATCTTTTACTGTATTTTAATTTTTTTGTTGATTTATTTCGTTGTTATGCATGTGAAGCAAAATTAATTTAAAGTATCGCAAAAAGAAAAGAAACCACGTGATCAGCATTTAATAAATTAAATTATACAAATTAATCTTTAAAAATTCACCAAAAATCAGAAAAGGGAGGTAAATATTCAAAAAAGATTTCATTTTAAAGAAATTTTTATGATCTTTCTCATGATAGAAATTGTATAATCCCCAAATTATTATTTCAAATGCAAACTTTAAAAAAAGTTACAAAAGCAGCTTAAAAATATAATTTTAAAATATCTAAGAAGAATTTTTTAAAAATCTTTCTTAGTGCACCCCTACACTATAAGAAGAATCGCCATGCAAAATTTCAGCCCTTTAGGTCCAGCGGTTTGGTCTGTGCGTTATCTGTCAGTCAGTCAGTCACCGAACTGTTTTATATATATATATTATATGAAGGTGGTAGCGCGATTATAGGGTTATCATTGAATTAGTATAATTTTGGCCAGAACTTACTGATATACATGGCCCCTAGTGTTAATAACACTAAGGGGCGGAGTGATATTGTAACAACATGTTCATCTGTAAATGCTGTTTCTTTGTACGTGCTTATGTCACGATGTATTTTTTTAAAATTTATATCTCATAAATTCAATGACAAATAAGTTCAAAACGGTCTCTTATTTTCACAAACTTCTAATAACTTACGACGCGTAAACATATTCTGCAGTTTTACTGAAATACGCTACCAATTCATCTCAACGATCGAGTTCCATTCGAGTTCCGGAAGTTTCGAAAATGGAACTGGAGAAAAGGATCTAAAAGAGAAATAGGGAGAATAACCTCATTGGACAAAGGTTTTCATATTCTCTCGATATAAGCCGAATGGAGTTTGAAAAAAAAAAAAGATATGCTTCGAATGTCAGCGAATTGAAGGCGTTTTGAAGGAAAGGAAAGGGGTGAGATGGAGAAATCAAGGAGAAAATAAATCCATGGAACAGAAATATGTAATGTGCATGACAGAAATTCCGTCTCCGAATACAAGAGACCTATCACAATAACGCAAAGAGAAGAAATAAATAAATAAATTGGAATGCATATTTTTCCCCGTAGAAAATATTTAGAATCCTGGTTAAAATGGCATATTTTTATCTCGACGACCAAGGATTTTTTTTTTTTTTCAGGGTACGGAATAATGGATTCTTGAGGATAAAGCAAACAGAAAATATATGGAGCAGAGAATGTGAACATAACTACCATGTTTTTTTTTTCAGCAACACAATGGAATACACTTTTCTTATTGAGTTTTGTTAATGAAACTTTTAAAACAAGTCCATGACATGGAAACAAATACAAATCACAAAATCTTCAGAATGAAATCACTTGTTTACAGTTTTAGTTCATTTTCTTTATCCTCACAAAACTACCCGATGAAAAACATTGCTGATTGCGATTACATCTGACCTTTCAAACACAAAGGTCTGTTTGCAAAATCACGCAAATATAATTTTTTTTTATGTAATAAACACATAATATATATTGTTTGACGTTTATCCTAAACAGTTTTGATTTATATTTATTTTATACTAGCGGCCCGTCCCGACTTTGTCCGGGTTGAACAAAATATTATACCAATAAATTTCCAGTTGATAGCCAATAAATTGTAAATCTTTTTTTACCCTAATAATAACCTAAATAATACCTTAAATTAATTTTATGTTAGTTAATAATTAAAATAAATTCTTTAAAAGAAAAAGGCGTGCCGGAGAACGGCTAGGTTCGAACCGCTAGCGTCAGAACAGAAGCCCACCGCGATAGCACCACGATAAGGATCGTTGAAATCTTCGGAACAAAAAGCGGTAGAAGACAGTAGCGGTAACAATGGAGATTGTTAGGATTAAGCCCCTAACTTTATTTCTACTGATCAGATATACATAATATATAGCCTATGTCCATCTGGAATAATGTCCCTTTCAAACAGTGAAAGAATTTTTCAAATAGGTACAGTGGTTCTGAAGATTACCCTCCACGTACAAAATCGCTCTCTCTTTATATAAAAGTATAGATATCTTGCAAAACATTCACGAATGAATGTTCGTGTATTGTGTAATTTAATCTTCATTATATTCAAATCCCTTACCTACTGTTGAAACATTCCTACACTTTACTTTTTGCATTAACCCTTCAGCGGGCGCGCCCGTTTATGAAGTGCAACATTTTCGTAATTTTGAGTGGCTTGCTTTTACATGTAAGGTTTGAATGTTCTAAGTAGTTTCTACTTATAGCTACACCCTTTCTAATGCAGGTCTGATTTTCTGCCCCATGTATTCCTTTCCATTCATTTGTCAGTCGTGATTTAACAATGGTAAACCAGTGATTATACTGGATTACAATACGATAAAAGCAGGAGTTGATGTAGTCGATCAAATGTGCAGCTATTACACGGTATCCCGCATATCACGAAGATGGACAATCTGACTGTTTTTTTAAGTTTTTAAACATAATAGGAATTCATTCGCAAGTTGTCCTTAGATCCAATAAACCGGACAGTTTTGAAATAAGGTGATTCTATCTGTATTCTTTGGTCTTTCATTAGAAATATCTCTCAATATTATCAACATTTTATATCTTGTCATAAAACTCAGAATCGTTGTTTTCAATTTCAAAAGAAAAAGTTTATTAGTAAAGGAATAATCAAGGTTGAAAGAGACGTTGCACTTTGTGCCACGCGCGACTGCTGGTGTTCCAAAAATTGGCGAGCCCGCTGAAGGGTTAAATTAGCTGAAAATATTATGAAGTCAAACAATATTTCTCCACACATAAAAAATTAAAAATTTTAGTGAGTGGCATGTTCATGTTCCAGATGACGCGAATTATAAGAAACCACATTTTTGGACACGCCCCCCCCCCCTCCCCTATTATCGGTAACTCTTCACTTAACGAGGTACATTTTTTACAGTCATGCTAGCTAATCCAAAGTCCTCATATTCTTTCACGAAAGAATTCTATAGGTTGGATGTCAAGAACAAAGGTCAGGCATTTACTTCTGTTTCCCACTTTTTTCCTGCCACAAATGCTGACCCTCTCCCATCGTGAGGTCAGAGAGGAGGCCGCGTTCTCTCGAGACCCGGGAAAATTCTCCCTGTTTGGGAAATTCTGTCCCGCGGATCTAATGTATGCGGATCACACAAGACGCGAACAAACGCGCAACGGGAGATCTCGGCTTTTAGATATGTGATACATAATTAGAGAACTGAAAATACTAAAAATGAAATGTAAGCGTTCAAGGAACATTTATTGCACTTGTACAAGACAGATTACGGATCTAAATGCAAGGAAAGCACCGTATATGTTTAGAATAATTAACTTTGCAATATTTTGTTAAGTACCGTTGAAACCGATCGAAGTCCAACGTAAACCAAAAAAATAAACGAAAAAGTCGAGAAAATTTCAAATTTGATAGTCCAAAGTTCAATACAGATTCCAGAGTGGGAGAGATAAATATATACTGATTTATTTACATTATATACAAATAGAAACTATTAATTTCAAGAGCAGCATGTTACTCGTTGTCAGGTGAGAGCCAAAAACCCGAGTAACAAACTCTAGGTCGGTACAAATCTATTTTTTCTCGCGCGCAAAGCGCGCTCTATATGGGTGGGTCCAAACAGCCCTAATAAGATCATATGAAATATTTAATTAATTGTCTGAACTATCATTCATTCATTCATTCACTCTAACCAACCACTTCCTCTCTCTTCGTTTAAAATTTAAAAAATTTAAAAGTGGTTTCATATTTAAGATTCGTATTCATCATTCGTAATACAATACTATTAAAATATTTTGGCTCAAGTAAAACTTGCCGAGAAAATTTAATATACTTCCAAATTTACTGGATCTGGGACAGCGTTCTAGGAAGGTCCTAACTGAATTCAATTCATGCCCCCCCCCCCCAAAAAAAAAAAAAAAAGTTAAGTTAGAAGCACGCTACGCCTATGGTCGTGAAAGTTCGCTAACAAGGCAGCTTAAGTGCTTTAACTAGTCGCTCGTGTAGTTATTATCACTGTTATTAAGTTTTGGCCTGGGAAGGGGGGAGGGGGGGGATCACGAAGTGTTCATTTTATTTTTCCTACGTTTGGGGTGGAGTGAGGGTCATGAGGCTAAAAAGGTTGAGAACCACTGATCTAAAAGAATCGTTGTAGAATTATTTTTGACTGCTTATTTTAAAGAGACAATCAGTAATCATCTATATATATATATAAAACAGTTCCGTAACTGACTGACTGACTGACTGACTGACATACAACGCACAGCCCAAACCGCTGGACCTAAAGGGCTGAAATTTTGCATGGCAATACTTCTTATAGTGTAGAGGTGCACTAAGAAAGATTTTTGCTCTTTAGGCATTTAAAGTGTCCTAAGATTTCAAATATTTACAAAATCATGCGAAGTAAAAGAAATATTTGTACTTTGGGAATATATATATATATATATATATATATATATATATATATATATATATATATATATATATATATATATATATACCTTTATCTGCTAACAAATATTTTAATTAAAATGTACGATTTCTTATTTGCTTGTAATTTTATTTAATAGCCCTTTTTATAGACCGTAATAAACTTATCCATAATCTATATTTATAAAACAGTTCCGTAACTGACTGACTGACTCACTGACATACAACGCACAGACCAAACCGCTGGACCTAAAGGGCTGAAATTTTGCATGGCGATTCTTCTTATAGTGTAGAGGTGCACTAAGAAAGATTTTTGCTCTTTAGGCATTTAAAGTGTCCTAAGATTTCAAATATTTACAAAATCATGCGAAGTAAAAGAAGTATTTGTACTTTGGGAATATATATATATATATATATATATATATATATATATATATATATACCCAACAAACACAGGACTGACGGCAGCTTTACGGGCCAGTGCTGGAGGTGCCGTTAGAGCGACAAGTACGGGATAATTTTTCCGGCCCACTGGAGGATTGTTTACGAAACTCCGAAGGGGAAATGTTTTGCGTTTCCCCGTCCGAACGCGTGAGTGGGCCTGTGGCGGGTTTTCAGAATCGTGGCGACATCGATAAAACTTCATCGCACCGGAATCGGTCGTTCGATTCGTAACCATAAGTAACAGAAATCTGCGTCAGAATTATGGATTTGAAAGGGAAGGCGAAGATTAAATTAAAGAGACTTTTAATAAAAATTTATTTCATTTTTGTGAAAATTCTTTTACACGGAAAATTCACATAATTTTCCTTGTATTTAAAGATTGTATTATGTCAGAAGTATACGGCTTACATAATATAATCTTTCGGTTATATTATCTATATATATAAAGGCAGAAGTCCTGACTTATTCACGTATCAACGCCCAGCAAAAACTATTGGAGATACAGATATCAAATTTTCGGAGATTATTACTTTTGTGCTGAAGGCGTCATTTAAGAAGCGATTTTTCAAAATTCGGCCCCCAAGGGGAGGGAGGGGGGCAAAACGTGTTTTTAACATATTCCTTCATATCTCATAGAAGAAAATTGATATCCATAAGATTCTTGCTTTAAAATGTAAGGAACATGAATACCTAAACATTATTTTCAGGATATTTTAAAATTCGGCCCCCAAGGGGGGGGGGAGGGGGGCTAAACGTGTTTTTGCGTGTTTTATCACATATTCCTTCATATCTCTTAGAGGAAAATAGATAGCCCTAAGATTCTTGCTTTAAAATGTAAGGAACTTGATTACCTAAAATCGATTTCAGGATTTTCAAAATTCGGCCCCAAGGGGGGGGGGGGAGGGGCTAAAATTTTTTTTCACATATACCTTCATATCTCAAAGTAGGAAACGTATATCCATAAGATTCTTGCTTTAAAATAAAAGGAAGACGAATACATGCAGAACGACACGACAGCATTGGGGGGGGGGGGGGGGAATTATAATATGGTGATGGGTTGCTGAGAAGTGGGGAGAGGTATCGATTGGCATAAAATTACAAGTGTACATAATATACAAGTAAGCCTTATTAAGGGTACACCCGTGCAACGCCATTATAAAGCTTGTGTCATATATGCGTGATATATATCATGTTAGATTATATTATGTCAGAAATATAGAACGTCGTTCACACTTTATGGAATCGATATCGTAATTTATTTTCGTCATCCTTAGGGAAACGGCATCCAAGAATACTGAACGGATTTTGGAAAACGGTTGAAGAGGAATGGGTAAAATTGACATGACAGTACTAAGAAAAAGTTTACTTTCGTGGAAAATTCGAGCTAGAGTCTATTGTCAAGAACCATGGCTATCAGATAGAAGCAAATCGCAGCAAAAAAATAAGAATTTATACTTAAAACTTAACTATTAAAATCGTTTTCACAAAGTGCGAACGACTTTCTGTATAGGGCTGCATTTATTACCTGAATATTTGAGCTCAACTTATTTTCTGATTTAAGATATGTATGTTTGTATTCCATATTATCTTAGAAATTGATGTTTGAGGGAATTTATGAAACGTGTATCCTTCTGATTTCCAATTCTTTAAGCTTCAAGACATAAGACTTCCTATTACAAACGCGCACACATTGCTTTTCAAACAGGGGAACGCAGTGGTATTATTACACAAGTATGTGCGCTTGTGTATGTTGTTGTTGTTGTTTGTGTATGTGTGTGTGGGGGGGGGGGGTCTGCGTTCCAAGCTCCGGTGAAGCTGAAAAAAACACAAAATTCCCTTGTACATTTTTCATCAACTCCTATAGAAATGAAATAAACATCCACTTACAAATGAATAATTTTTTCGCCTCTGTTTATGCACAAGAGAGGAAAAAATAGTACCTGCCTAAATTTGATTTTCATTTTGATTAAGACGGAATTTTCAGTAGACTCTCTTGGATGCCAAAGCGGGTATCTATCGGGGCTTCATTTCAAATCCTGGTTCTCTTCGATTTACCTGGCAACCCTGCCCGAAGATGGTTATCGCCAAGCTAAATTTCGTTAGGCGCTTCATTTCCTTTTTCGGTAGACCACTGGGTTACACTTATTTGGACTACAGTTATTTTCGGTGATGGTGTTGATAATTATTTCATGATCTAAGTATTTCGTGGCGCTGGACATTTTTTTACTTAAACATGACCATTTTCGTTTATTTTCAGCGATTTTTTTTTTTTTTTTTTTTTTTTGGGGGGGGGGGTAAGAGTACTGATTTTGCAATGAATAACACTACCGTTTTTATTTATTAGAAGATAGATATATCCATAGCATAAAGTAAAATGCTTCGAGTGACAGTTCTCTTTTAAAAGAAATTGAGTCCCAATGCATTTTAATATATGCATAATAATGCATAGTTACTGTGGTTCCTATGTACTTATAGCTATTCGTAAACATACTACCAAATGGTCATCTGTTAAACGGGAGCGATGTTTTGTTTTGATTGCATTCATGGTAGAAAATGTTTCGCAGAGGTAAGTGAGCCGAGAAAGGTTGTTAAATATGCTGCACAGCACCATAAACATGAATATTTTTCTCCACAAAGTAAATTCCAATAACTATTTTGAGACGAAGCTCTTGATTTCAAAAATATATCGCATTTTAGGTTAAGGATTTCATTCTCAACTAGCATTTGATCCACATCCAAAAATTCTTTTAATTTTATTGATATTTCTTCTATTTTTTATTTCATCATTGAATGGGAATGACATGAATAATATTATATCCTCTGTTTTATAAATATCTTTAAATCTTCTAGAAACTCATTTCGTAACAGAGATATCTTATCAGCATATTGATCGCATTCATTTGAGCATATATTAAAAATTTGCTGCCATATTTTCAAATTGTTTTAAATCTCCTCTCCTCAATTGTGCTTCTAGGAATGTAAGTTTCCCCTTGAATGCATTAACATCGCTAACCATTTCAGTTAATGTTTTGTTCTTTCCTTGACGTTGCAAATTTAATTCATTGAGCTTTCCTGTAATGTACTTATCTTCCAATTGAGGATATGATGTATTAACAGTTGCCATAATTATTTTATGTCAGGAAAAAGATCCAAGAATCTTTTTAAAACTTAGCACGGCTTAGCCAGCGTACGGCAGTGTGTAAAAGTAGTTCCCCGAAATCAGATTCACGTTCCTCTAGCAATGCTCTGAATCTGCGTCTTTGCAAACTTCTTCCACGAATAGAATTAACTATTTTAAATGCGAAATTCATCACATCTGAATTCAATATTTTTGAGCACAATGCCTGCTGTTGGATAATGCAATGGTAGTTTGTTAGACTTGGAATATCATCATCACTTTTACAAAGAGTAATAAATCCATTTTGATTCCCAACCAATTACATATCAGGCAGGCGGGCGACTGGTAATAGTTACACGGTCTACCAGTCGACCGCGGTCGCCGCTTTGGCCACCCCTGCTCTATACAGTCAAAATATTGTTATTAAAATATTGATTTACATTGAATTATATTCGTCATTTTTAACAGTATTTATTCGCATACTTTATACCTAGTGATGTATAGAACGTAAAAAGTAAATAATAGAAATAAACAAAATTAAAATTCAAGCATAGACTGCTAAATTACTATAACATAAAATATATCCTGCAAAGAAAACATTTTCAATAAAGGATAGCGCAGAAGCTTCATATCCCCATAATGAAAAAAACAAATAAATAATCCAACAGATATAGATAAAAAATTATACTAAAATAGACAAAAAACAAACAGAAATCAAGCACTCTGGGCATCCACGCACCAACGGCAAGATTCTGTATAAGTGCCGGAACTGAACCATAAAACAACAGAGGTAACCGACAGGTCTCGTCATCAGGGAGCCTAACCATGTCAATTACCTCAAGGGGAACTTCAAGGGGGATATTGTTGACTGCAAATAAATTTCACATAGCTGACCAACGTAGATGTAAAGTTCTAACACCCATTGATATGAACGGTATTCATGTTTTCCGAAAACGCTTCATAAAAAAAAATAAAAAATAAAAAAAAAATGTCATCATAGATTAAATTAGAAAGTGTGTGTTTGTACGTATGTAAATGTTGAGAGTATTTTAGTAGCTTTTAATGTGCTAGTAAATAGATAGTTTACTAATTTTTTTCTTCATACAAGGATTCTGCGTATATCTTGTTTGCGATGCAAGTCTTCACCTTTACAGCTGCACTTGTTTAATGAAAATAAAAATGCTTTTTACGATAATTTCATGTTTCAGTTTGAATAACAATTTTGCAGTCATATAATATTTTCTTAATTATTTGAAGTTAGAAGAAAAACAATATTTTCCTCATTGTTGATTATTTTTCATAAACAGATAAAAACATTCAGATTCAGATAAATATTTTATTTTTTTCAAAAAAATTACTAATAGCTTCGCAGAGGTAAAATTTAAACACAATCTGTTCCATTCACCCATGAGAAATGCCCACAAGAAATGCACTTTCTTTCACGTGCCAAACATCGGCATCTATTTAGTCTCTGATAATGCTTAATCACTGTCACCGAGTACAATGAGGTAGGATACTTAGTAGGGATACTTAATTTTCGTATTTACGAAATGCATGCGAATAAATTCGAAAATATTTTTTTACTACTTTTAGGCGAAAATTCGGGAATAAAAGGCTTTTCAGCGATATTAATTAATAATAGTAATAATTTATTGAGATAATTATTCAACTAAGACCATTCATGGTCTTTAACGGAGAGATTTCCCTGTTCGTCGGATTTCATCCGAATTTCACCCGAGCAGTTTGCTCGTATACCGGAATCGAACTTAAAAATCTAACAGTAAAATCAAACGATCAGCTTGCTTTCTCGACAGCCTGTTTTTTTTTGTCATGAGTTTATTATCCACTCAGGGTCAGACAGGGCCCGACTTAGCCTAATTGGGGCCCGGGGCAAAAACTTCTTTGGGGCCCCCCTCTGCTTCACTACTTCAGTAATGAAGAACCGAACTTCAGCTGCGAAAAATTCATATCCTTGCTGACATTAAGGCGGAATTCAGCTAAATTCCGCCCTAGAAAGCCATGGATTTACGAAATATAGATTTTTTATGTTCATACGATAGATTAATGAAGAAGCTAACATAAAACTGATGGATTTTACACTGTACTGATATTTTGTTTAAAAAAAGTTCATTAAAGAAGGAAACGTAAAATAAACTTTCTATTCGATTTGGGGGCCCCCTTCTGATGTGGAGGCCCAGGGCAACTGCCCCGTATGCCCCTGCCTTAGTCAGGCTCTGGGGTCAGATTCTTTGTTCTCTCATACATACCAATTCTGGGGACTTAAACCTTCTGAGAAGTCGTTTTCTTTCTCTCCCGCCCAACCCCTTGTGTGGACACTCTTTGTTTGCAGGTGGCAAGTAAAGGCCCCTTTTTTCTCAGAATTGGGGCGAATAATTTCTTCCCTCGCATCTAAAACATATGGGGAATGCTTTCTCTCGCCAACACCCCCTCAAGTGAGAAGGGGGCGTTGCCCTCGCTCGGCAGTCCGTCAGGGTAAAGGTTGAAAAATTAGGTCTTATGGGTCGTCCAGATTTTTATTCATGGATTTAATTTAAATCATATTTTTTTAAGAAAAAGAAAAAAAATCTGTAATATCATAATAGTGAGCCATCCATTTTTGAGTAAAAAATTAATTAATTTCTTTAAGAACTGGACTTGTAAGATATTATTTAAGATTTTTGGCCTTAAAATTAATGAATGTAACTATTTAAATTTCCAAAAGTTAATAGTTTTTGGTGCAAGCCAAGAATAGTGATTCTCTTCAAATTTATCTTTACTTATTAGATCAATATATGCAGTTAGGTAACATACAATAATTATAATACATACTTTCGTAGTCGCTGATACGCTGAAAAAAAATAAATGATCGAGGCACTGAGTTTAATTACTGTGCATGAGTCATTAAAAAAGTTTTTCTCTAGGTCAAGCCTAAGCAAGTTAAACTGATCACAAGAAAGCTGAAAGTTAAAAAAAAATATTTCCAGAAAATAAAAATAAAAATTAATAAAAGAAAAGTGTCTATGGACTCAAAAAGACTTTTATTCCAGAAGAGTTTTTTTCAGTCCCAGCCCCCCAAAATACTGTTTTAAATTTTTCGATGTCCGTGTAAATTACTACACATATAAATATAAGTTCAGCGATCTATTGACAAAATACGTTTGGCGAGCGTGCGATCATGACGTACACAGATTGGCGATTTTCCGTCATCTAAGTCTTTGGCGAAACTTTGGCGCACGCTATTTACACCAATTATATTTCGACACAGTTGCTGTCTTATTTCTCTACTTCGAGGTTGGACATTTGCGGCCATGGCGGGACTTAGAAGCGAACACCTCCGTAGAATGAAATTCGTGGAGGGGGAGAAATCTTTTTCTGTTTGTCATTGCTCTTTCCCCACTTCTACTCACAGAATGTATGGGCGTCTCTTTGAGACAGCTGTCGGTTGAGCAGGATTTTGTCTGTGATTCTCTTTTACGGCGGGATCTCTTGGACTCGGTGTATGCTTTCCTACACCAGGGAGTTCCTACACCAGGGATTAGAAACACCACATCTGCTATCTCTCCGCTGCTCGACTGTGTGGGATTTTTTTTATTTTCAACATTTTTTTAAATATACCATCATTGGACAATGACCGAAAGGTATGTTTAATTTTCAGTCTTATCATATTCAGCAATATGATAAGACTGTAGGATGACAGAATATTATTATTTTTTATTTCCAAAGAATAAACTTTTCAAGACCTATTTGAAGATGTCTCAAAAAAGATATTTCATGAACAGCTAAGATTTAACAACGAATCACTCTTTGATATGCAAAACAATGAAACATTTTTTTCACTTGTCAACTACTAAAAAAAAAGACTGAATAAAATTCATAAAACATTGAACTACATTCAATTTTAATTTTCAATCATTTTCAAATAAATTATATAAATTAAGATTATATAATCGGGTAATTCCTGATTTTCAGGAATTATTCTGAATAAAAATTTTAGGTAATAGCAGAGATTAATATTTACTATTACCTGAAAATACACGAGAAAAGGGGAACAGTTAAAAATATCAATACTAGTTATACATGGAGAGCCAGAAAAAAAAAGTGAAAGGGTAGATATCAGATCATATTATATATAAAGGTTAAAAACAATCTCATTAATAAAAATAAAAAGCATGTGAAAGAAAGGGTTCTACGAAAAACTTTGAAAATCTGCCGGTATTCCGATTCCGGCTCACTACTGGCGAGTTGCCCTGATTCACGGCGCTTTGCTGGCTGCGAGATGGGTACTTGACGGCCTGTCGGCACCAATTATTGCTCCCGTAACCGGCCCGTCAACCTCCGGTTACGCGACGGCTTTCTATCCACATTGATGGCTTCGTCGCGGCTGTCTGACGGTTCGTAGTCGGATGAACGATGGCTCTATTCCTACCGGAAGCGGCCCAGAACTCGACGGGGTAGTCGCGGGCGAGAGGACACGACCGTGACGGAAACGATACTGACCTAATGCGCCGGCCCGGCAATGGAGAAATCGGCTAGCCGGAACCTTCCGACCCCGGCCCGATGCCTCTGTGTTTGTTGGGTATATATATATATATATATATATATATATATATATACTTTTATCTGCTAACAAATATTTTAATTAAAATGTACGATTTCTTATTTGCTTGTAATTTTATTTAATAGCCCTTTTTATAGACCGTAATAAACTTATCCATAATCTATATTTATAAAACAGTTCCGTAACTGACTGACTGACTCACTGACATACAACGCACAGACCAAACCGCTGGACCTAAAGGGCTGAAATTTTGCATGGCGATTCTTCTTATGGTGTAGGGGTGCACTAAGAAAGATTTTTGAAAAATTCTTCTTAGATTTTTTAAAATTAAATATTTAAACTGTTTTTGTAACTTTTTTTAAGTTTGCATTTAAAATAATTATTTGAGGGTTATAAAATTTATATCACAAGAAAGATCATTAAAATTTCTTTAAATGAAATCTTTTTCGAATCTTTAAATCCTTGAATCTTTAAATCTTTTAATCCTTTCGAATTTTTAAAGATTAATTTTTAGAATTTAATTTATTAAATGCTGATCACGTGATTTCTTTTTCTTGCACTTTAAATTAATTTATCGTCATGTGCATAACAATGAAATAGACAAAAAAAAATTTCTTGCTAATGCGGCAGACGATTGGACATTATCCAATAAAAAAACATTAAAATACAGTAAAAGATATGTTCCTTAAACTGTACTATATTAACTGTACTATATTCTTTAGTATGTCCTATTAGATTTAATTTGAATATTTTCTTCTACATTATTTTGTCTATAAAAATATCCCTTATAATTTTTTTATCTATCTATCTATCTATCTATATATATATATAATATATATATATATATATATATATATATATATATATATATATATATATATATATATATTACATCAATTGTATACATTGATCGTCGTATTTATTATATATATATATCAATATATATATATATATATATATATATATATATATATATATATATTTGGCATTAATTGCATACATTGACCGTTGTATTTAATTTGAGTGTACTCCGTAGCGAAGTGCGGGTTTTTAGCTAGTTATCTAGATAAGCGTAACATTGGTAGAAAACAGTTGTATTGGCTTTTCCTCAGATCATTCTAAACAGAGCCGAAAATATTCAGTCATTCAGAAAGATTACTTTCACCATCAAAATAGATTCTAATTTCTTTATTAACTTATTCCTCTCTTTATTTTATTATGATGTGTGTGTGTGGGGGGGGGGGTCTGAAAAGTTATATCGGAATAGGAAACTTCCAATTAGAAACTAAATATTCTGCATTTTTAGCGAGTTCTTAGAACTTTTAAACCTGCTAAAGCTGTCAAAACCCTCCATCTCGTTTTGCAATTCTAAATACAAATTGCTTACACAATCGTAAGATTGGGAATTTCACAACCAGCAGTAAATAAAGAGCTCTACGTAGGAAAATAGAGTTTTTAGAATGGAAGATAATATTTTTAGCATTATAAATAACGGTGAGACGAAAGAGCGTTAAGTACTTATTCCTCCCTGAACAACCCGCTTTAACGTGTAAGTGTGCAGAGTACAAGGTATTACTAATCTTAAGGCATCAGCTTGCACTTTCACGATTTCAGTTTTTTTTTATAATCCTGTATAATTCATGTTTATAATATCCCTTGAAAACCGTCCTAAAAAGAATATCCCACAGTTAACATTAGGACGTGTAGCACCACAAAATGGATATTTGAAAAATTGATTGTTTTCTGGAGTAAACAGGATTTTTTTGTTTGTTTGTTATTTTTGTTTCTAAATCCTTTTCATTAACCACATAACTGAAGAGGACTTTTCTCCCCCAGATATAAAAGGATTTAACATACCGTGGTCAGGAAAAGAAATTTAGTGACTAACGCACATCCTTCTCAAAAACTAAAATTCAAGTAAATATAACCACATAATCAGTAAAAGTGTTGCCATCTCCCACATCACTGAAAGAAATCTTCCCAGAATGTCTCCTCTCCGAAAAACCCAGATATCTTCTCTAGAAAAAACAAGTTTCAGATTCCGTTTGGTACGCAGATTTAACAGAATTTTCTGGAAGGAACATATTTTTTCAGTTTTTACAAGTTCAGAGAATGCTTTGCATTGCGAACTACGCCTTAAGAAAAATTAAACGCTCTGAAACCGATGGCGGTCTTCTCTGCCTCAAATTTAAACTTAATTGATAATTCATTCATCAGTGTCACGGGATTTATATTACTTCACATTTAATGCTTTTATATTTTATCCGCCGAATTTAAAAAAAAAATTAGGTAGTCTCTTCTAACGAAACTACCGCTGGTTATTAACACAGGATAACTTATCGTTGCTTACGTCTTATGTATGTATATATGTATGTATGTGTTATGTATATATATGTGTGTATATATACAGGGTGATTTTTTTTTAAACTGACACTACTCTGAACCATCTGCAGCGCGATCTATCAACCGGAATTCCACCGAAATTCATAGAGGGACTAAGAACGACATGGGAAAGACTTTCCATGAAAAAAAATTGAGTTCCAAAAGTCGCCGATAGGGGAAGGTATGGCTCTTTTGTTGTCGGCGCAGCCGATAATTTGCATAAAAGGCAAGTAAAATATCAAAATACAAATTCAGGACTATGTAGTCGACAGCAGAAACAGTATTTCGGGCTATAAAGATAAGGGATGAATACCGAAAAAGTTGTAAGCAGACAAATGAATAACAATGAAATTTCGCTGCAACACCATTTTATGCAGCAAATTCACTTCTCCCTCCTTCAATGTGACCACAGTCCTGGTGAACGACACATTGCATCCTAAACACTACGTTCTCAACAGCCAAGCGTAATATATCACCAGGAATGTTCATCAAAGTCCGGGTATGTTGTCATTTAGGGCCGCCAAGTTCGAGACTCTACCAAGATACACCTTAGACTTTAAATAACCCCACAGAAATATGTCACATGGGTTACGTCCGAAGAGCGAGGTGGCCATGCAAGTAGAAAAAAGCGACTGATGACCCTTTCTTCTGTAAAGCGAAGGCACAACTTATAGCCCAATATACTGGCGCTGCTGTCGACTGCATAGTCGTGAATTTGTATTTTGATGTTTTACTTGCCTTTTATGCAAATTATCGGGTTCGTCGATAACAAAAGCGCCATATCTTTCCCTGTTGGTGACTTTTGGAACTAATTTTTTCCCCCGGAAACTCCCAAGTCGTCCTTAGTCCCTCTATCAATTTTGGTATAATTCCGACTGATAGATCGCGCTACAGATATCTCTGAGTAGTATCAGTTAAAAAAAATATCCCTGTATGTACGTATATATATTTATATATACGCATATACATTTATATATATGTAAACATTTTGACGCATTTTGGTATTTTTTTGTTTAACTGTTTACTGCTTGTCCAAGCGATACAGACTGGGTTTGCCACGCTGCCAAAATTATAACTCGCGAAGTACGGACGGATGGTTTTAGCGTCTGAAATTTTGCTTTCTGGAGGAACGTAATCATACGTTAAAGAAAGAATAAATGTAAATACAACAAACTAGTACTTTTTTTTTGTTTGTTTAATCCAAAGATTCGTTTAAACGCTAAAAACCTCCGCTTGATGCTTTATTTGAACAGGATAAACACCAAGAGATTAAAAACCATTATCTCTCATACCAAACACACGCACCAGCTGTGTGTGTAAATAGGCCACCCTTCCGATACATGCGCATGCTGAAAAAGAAAGCAATCCGTTCTGAGGCACACAGGCTAGATGAGTTCCCCAGATAGGAGGTAAACAAAGTTATCTCAAATCAGGTAGTACATTCCGGATCGCGCTTGCAGGGGAAAACAGCTGGCTTCGAGTACGGAATAATCGAACGTTGAATCTCGTTCGACATATTTCAATACGTGGAATTATCTGTCGCTGTAGAATTGGAAATGTTCTTAAGAGGCACAATTGAATTTTTTCTAAATCGGATGTCACAATATGCATCTCTACTTTTTAACAGACGTAATGTTGGAATTAAATGGTAGTTGCTCGGAATTTAATAGGTATACGCTTGGTTTGTTTAAAATGAGATGTATCGCGAAAAATTACCCTAAAAAAAAAAAAAAAACTTCCTAGCTTTGCCTAGGTAATTCTGTGTCTAGGAATATGGCTTAGTGACTAGAGCTAGACACTTGCCCTCGGTTCTGACAAAGTTAAAACTCTGCTATGCTATTCACAAAATCTCTTGAAACACAATTGGCTTTTACTGCGAAATCGCAAAAACGAGCGGGGAAAGTTGAGAATGACTTTTAGTCGATTACTGTATTATTGTAGTATCGACGATGTTTGTCACAATTCTGGATTCTTGGATGTTTGAATGCATGTGAGGAATTGGGCATTTGAATTTTATCTGAGACATATCAGTGAAAAACATCGTCGATACTACAATAATACAATAATCAACTAAAAGTCGTTCTCAGCATTCCCTCTCGTTTTTGCGATTTCACAGTAAAAGCCAATTGGGTTTCAAGAGGTTTTGCGAATAGCATAGCAAAGTTTTAACTTTGTCAGAACCGAGGGCTAGGGCCTAGCTCTCGTCATTAAGCCATATTCCTAGAAACTGAATTACCTAGGCAAAGCGAGGAAGTGTTATTTGTAATGACTTTCCCCCTCTCACTTCCCCCTTTCTTTTTGAGGCCAACAATACCACATACTAGTCTGGATATATTTCATCATCAAAGAAAAGTTTTTCAGACCTATTTCGTGCGTTTACATTAGCTGTGATAGCAAAGCAACAACTTTCTGCATATTTTTAATAAAAGATTCTCTCATCTAATGTGCAATATTAGAATTCTTGAATAAATGCAAACATTAATGTAGAAAATAATTTTAAGCTAAAAAAAAGTGTATTATTTATGGCAAACAAATGGGTAATGTGAGCTTCTGCATGACATGGGAATGAAAAATGCAATTTCACATGCTTGCCAATATTTTAACACGCTTAAAATGTATGCATCTGAAAACATCAA
The DNA here is from genome assembly GCA_907164885.2 of Dolomedes plantarius. Taxonomy (NCBI): domain Eukaryota; kingdom Metazoa; phylum Arthropoda; class Arachnida; order Araneae; family Dolomedidae; genus Dolomedes; species Dolomedes plantarius. The sequence continues at coordinate 91,045,366 of OU015491.1, read as the reverse complement.
ATTCTTACCTTCCAGGATATAGAGTGCAACCACTGGTCCCGCACATAAGCGTTGTTCACCTGAAAAATACATAAAAAAAATTAGAAGGCACGAAATACAATCTGATTATGCTTCGTATCAACAACCATTTGCTTAACTTTACTGAAAATGTGAAATATTTTTAAACATTAAGCAATCTGCAAGATAAGCTTGAAAAAGGCATGTTAAATTATGTAATTCAGGTATTTTAAAATAGATTTCATAAATTACTTAATATTTCCATACATTTAAACAGAATTATAGAAAATTATACATTCACACAATATATAAATGGAAGTATGGATAGGCAGAGCTAAATGGACATAGTTATAAAGAGATTAATGTACTGTGAATTCTCGATAATCCCTGACAAAGTTTCTCAGATTGCAAATTATGTGTGCATAATATAAATAGACGTTTAAAATAGAAGAAGCAAATTGTTTGAAATAATCTAAACATCGTTCAGCGAAAGGAATTCAAACACACACACACACACACACACTAAATATAAATAAATATATACATATAGATATATAGATATATAGATAGATATATAGATAGATATATATATATAGATATATAGATGGATATATAGATAGATATATAGATATATAGATAGATATATAGATATATAGATAGATAGATATATAGATAGATATATAGACAGATAGACAGATAGATATATGGGGACCTACAGTTTAAAGCCGATTCTAAAAGTCTGCGAATGCATTCATGCCTTTCGTGGGACTCAAACCGACAGACTCCAGAATTTTCAAAAAAAACATCTGAAAATCTGACAAAGTGTTATCATTATGATTAACCCTGATTTAATATCTTTATTTAGTGTCCATAAATTCTCTAAATTGTTCATTTTTATGGTGTTTACAGGTAAATTTTGGGCCTTTACGTGTTTTCTGGGTACACATCTCGTGCATTAATTAGCATGGATAATCAAAGAAAGATATATTTTCAAACAAGGTAGATATGTATGATTAGCTCATAAAAGATTTTGAAAAACTGACAGAAGACTGCCCTGATAAAACACTTAATAATGTAATATTATAAGTAGGCCTCATATATGAGATGCGTAAAGATACGGTTAACACACACTCAAAACATATAAAATTATTTTAATATATTTTACGAGAGGTTTTCTGTTATTCTCCCGCAAACTTTATACCGCATAGTTAAATTTATTAAAAAAACCTAAATCGTTAGAAATAAAATCATAAAGTTACGATTAAATTACTCTCGAGCACTGCATGAAAGACAAATAACAGATGCCTCCTCTAAACCTCAAAAGTGACATCTATTAAATCTATAGCTACAAGCAATCCTTTAAGAACACTCAGTAAGGCTTGTGTCTTGAATGGGTTCCAAAGTAATAATTCAACTTACAAAAAATGTTAACTTCCTTTTTTTATATATATATTTTTTCTTTAAAGGTCTCAGGCACGTGTTGCCACAAACCATAATAAAATGAACACAATTTTTTTTTATCGCAATTAAAACATCAAGGAGTTTTTGTTTTCTTTTTTTTTAAGATTTTGATCATGACAAATGGTTTCGAAAACAAATTTTGAGTGTTTGTAAACATTTTGATGAAACAAATTTCGCTCCAATGAACATCGGATGCGAAGATGTACAGTTATATGAATGATTACTCTCCGGATGACGCGTAAATTTACGATGGTAAGCAGTGCATGAAAAAACTTTTAATATTTCAACACAAATGTTTATTTTTAATTGAATAGCAAGACTTGCGCAAACGTTTGTTTTCTTGCCAAAACACTAGATATGACATTCGTAAAAAGACAAAAATTGCGTTTCTTTTTCATGAAAAATTAAAGTTTGCACGGTATGCGTTACGAAACAAGATGATTTATCATTTTCATTCATAATTTATACCATCTATCATCATCAATACATGTTATTTTATGAGAATAAATCCGCTATATCTCCTCAACTATATATATATATATATATATATATATATATATATATTGTTACGTTTTCCTGGGTTCGTTAGGATGGAATAAGATTCTCCTCAGAAAGTTCACACAAAATAAATTTATTATTTTGTAAATTCTGCAGGCGTATGCACAAATTCAAACATAAAAAGACGTAACAACTGTCTTCTATACTGCAGAAAATTCTAAAAACGAAGTCAGGATACCAGAATTTTCAATACAATATACGCCATTTAACGCAGTTACAACACATTCAATCCTCAATAGGAAACTGAACTGAGTTCTAATGACAATGTCAGGTATATTTTTAGATTTCCAAAGCGCCCTCTATAGGTCAGTCACAGCTAGATATTTCTAGAAGCTTTCAGAAAGGTTTAGTCAGCAAGTTGGCGAAATATCACCAAATCTGGCGACAAAAATAAGTTCCAAAATCCATCGGCAACTTGGCGATAACTTTCATATTTGGCGAGATTCCCATAGACTCCCATGTTAAATACATAGCTATAGGAGCTCTTCCATAGAAGCCATTTTAACGAAACAAAATGCAATATTTACAAAATTCGTAACAATATATTTACGTATGTATGTGTGTGCATGGGTGCGTGGGTGCGTGTGTATCTGCACGCTTATGTACTCGAGAATTTTCGGATTCTCATTCTAAGTTTTATCATTCATTCTATTTTTTCTTAATAATAGCTTATAATTTTCATAATTTAAGCTTACGACATCAATATTACTCAAAGCCAGACCTTAATACACATGTTGTGATATATGCGTAGTAATACATGCGTTTGTCTTGTTAAATCTCTCGCATTAGGATACTAATAACATTCATTTTGAAATTTCAATTATAACACTTATAGTTAGTTTCATATGTTTTCCTTGAAAAGTCAAATTTCTGTGACGGTTAACAATCTGAAACTTGTGGGAAGTAAAATGGCAAGTTTAGCAGAAGTTGACTAAAATTCCCCTTCTAAAGAAAACATAGCAGTTAAACTTCAAGCTTCTTCAGGGTTTTTTTTTTCCATTCCCGTTATCCGAACACATAATTCAACATCTTGGAAACTAACTCCATAAATAATCATTACCACACAAGTTCTGAGAAATCGAGATTACTTCCATGAAAATCCCCGTCATTAACAGTTTGTTTTCTTCTGATATCTGTTTGACCGTTACGCCTCTATATTGAATTTTGTTCTAGGTTCCGCCATTTTAAATGAGTGATCAGTTTTTTATTTTTTGCAGTGACGTCTCAGTAAAACCTTAATCACTGCTTATTACTGTAAGGAATAACCTGTTTATTCACAATGAACCGCGCGTAAAAGTAATTCATATAAAGGAAAAACTCAACTCATTTTGAAATGAAAAAATAAATAATCTATGAACTGTCTTGAGTAATGTTAAATTCATTTAAACTCATTTTTACGTTGCTTTAAAAGGATTCTATTTCCTTGCGTTAGGTCATTAGTTATTATGTTTACTCGCATAAATTTTGTTATTACAGAAGTATAATACTGATAACCGCTGAAGATAAAAATAAGTCAATAATCATTGGCACGTATGTGTTCTACAAAAATAACTCTTTACTAAAACAAAATGTAGTGCCTAAATTAAGGTGAAAGAACCCTAGCAGAAAATCATCTTAAGGCTGCAGTATACTAACCCTATTGGTTCGCTTACCTCAATGTGAAATGGAGAAAATTTGTCCAAGGATTGCCGACCGACCGACACTTTAAGGATGTTTTAAAATTGCACTCCGTAATAGAGAAAGAAATTTTACATCTTGGGGCATTTTACGTTTTAAAAAAAAATGCAAATTATATACGAGGCGTGTTTTTTAAGTAAGTACCGTTTTGAAATAAAAATAAAACTAGTAGATTTTTTTTTAACAATTTTATATTTACATGAAAGCCTGTTCTTTAATCTATTTTTCTACACAATTCCCACTAATATTAAGGCACTTATCGTATCGTAGAACCAGCTTTTGAATACCATCCTCGTAGAAATCTGCCGCCTGATTAGACAACCACTGCAACACGGTCGTTTTGAGATCTTCGTCGAGGCGCTGACCACCCAAATGCCTCTTTAAATGCAGGAACGCGTGGTAGTCACTAGGCGGTAGATTGGGGCTGTACGAAGGGTCATCAAGTTGTTCCCAGCCAAATGATCCGATCAGCTCTTTTAGTTCGATTGGCCGTGTGTGGACGGGCATTGTCATGAAGCAAAACGATCCCCTTACTCAGCATGCCACGCCTTTTTGTTTTGAATTGCACGGCGCCGTTTTTTTAAAAGTCACACAATAAGTTGTAGAAATTATTGTATCACCACGAGTCAAAAAGTTAGGTCATATGACCTAACTGCAACACTGTCGTTAGACCGTGTTGCTGTGGTTGTCTAATCAGGCGGCAGATTTCTACGAGGATGGTATTCAAAAGCTGGTTGTACGATACAATAAGTGCCTTAATATTGGTGGGAATCATGTAGAAAAAAAAGATTAAAGAACAGGCTTTCATGTAAAAATAAAATTGTTAAAAAATATCTACTAGTTTTATTTTTATTTCAAAACGGTACTTACTTCAAAAATACGCCTCGTATATAAAACAGTTCCGTGACTGACAGATAACGAACAGACCAAACCGTCGGACCTAAAGGGCTGAAATTTTGCATTGCAATTCTTCTCATATTGTAGGGGTGCACTAAGAAATATTTTTGAAAAATTCTTAGATTTTTGAAAAATTAAATTTTTAAGCTTCTTTATAAGTTTTTTAAGTTTGAATTTAAAAAAAATAATCTGAGGGTTATAAAATTTGTATCACGAAAAAGATAATAAAAATTCCTTTAAAATGAAATCTTTTCCGAATCTTTGCCTTCATTTTCTGATTTTTGGTGAATTTTTAAAGATTAATTTTTAGAAATAAATATTTTAAATGCTGATCACGTGGTTTCTTTTCTTTGTGTGATACTTTAAATTAATTAGCGTCATGTGTATAACAACGAAATAAATTGACAAAAATAATTGAAATATGTTAAATGATAAAATTTAACCACTAGACTAATTGAGATGGAAGTTTTTAAAGCATTTAATTCAAGTTAATATGTTTTATGGATATTAAACATACAAATTAATTGCATATATTGACCGTTGTATTTAATTTGAATGTACTTCGTAGAGAAGCACGGGTATTCAGCTAGTAGTAATATTATAAAATTAAAATTATTCATGGGAAAAATCTGGCATAACGCGTTTTAAACGCTCATAAATTCCTTTGGTGGACAAAATTCATAAAATGAATCCTGTTGCAAGGTGCAAAAAAGTTCAGGATATCTACAAATACCATTTTTATTGGATTATCGGCATTTATGTAGTTGTAAATAGTAGACACATTTTCTCCATAAGTTAACATTGAGGTGAGCGAATCCAATAGGTTAGAACACAGCAGACTTAATTACGTCTCTACAACTTTTAGTTGGAAAAAGCGAGTGCTTACGTTGTTACAAATGGCTTATGAATGCTTACTTTTCACGATTTGTCGCAAGGGGCACAATATATAACTCTCGCTAGGAGAAATAAAAACTACTCAGCCGTGAATATAATTTTCCCCGTTGGCTTAGAGAGATAATCTGCCGTTGAATGAAAATAGCGCATATTTTTAAGATATAGAGCTGTAGAACAGAATTACCTTAAAAATGAAGATATAGGATTTTTTCAGAAAAACGATGATGCAATGTTTCGGTAAGCAAATTTTAAATTATCCATTCCGAAGTTGAATGTTTTTGGAGCTATTAGGAGACGTATTTTTACGGAATCAATATTTGGAAATAGAACTCAAAACACAGAATTTATATATTTGGGATTTATAATGAGAGTAGATTCAGTATATATACTAGATCGCAGTCTATAGTTATGAAAACGATTGAAAATATAACAGTTTTTCTCTCGCAGGCTGTCACTATCAATGTAGTTACTGTAAGTCATTGTATTTGTTTTACGTGAAAGTTTATGTGAACATCTGAATTGCCTCAATATTAATAACTTATACAATGTGAATAATTCAACACAAAATAAGAAGTTAAAATACATAAAGGCATAGACATCCGAACGAAATTAACAGAAAAAATGCACTAGTGTTGAATAATTTTAAAACTTTTCAATAGAAGATTGCGCAATTGCAACAAATCCTCATACTGAAAAACAGACAATTATAGCTAGTAAAATGTAAATAATTCAACAGAGAAAGCTATTATATAACAGGAAGAATACCATGACAGTCAAACAAAATAAACAAAAATCCTGCATTAGAGCTAAACGCACCATAAATGCAATATTCTGTAGCAGTATAAAAACTAAACCATATATCGAGGCAATCGACCGGTCTCTTCAACCACAAATGAAAGATTATGTAGCAGTATAAAAACTAAACCATATATCGAGGCAATCGACCGGTCTCTTCAACCACAAATGCAAGATTCTGTAGCAGTATAAAAACTAAACCATATATCGAGGCAATCGACCGGTCTCTTCAACCACTAATGCAAGATTCTGTAGCAGTATAAAAACTAAACCATATAAAGAGGCAATCGACCGGTTTCTTCATATTAATACTAATTTTCAAAAACTTAAATCACAAACTTGAGTGGAAGTTTATGACGAGTTCTTTTATTAACCCACCAAATAAGGCGGATATCATAATCAATTGTTTTAGACACTATTGTCATGAAACTGCTTTTTCCCCCACATCTTAATAAAAGCAATAGTTATTATCCCATGCAATTTCATACTCTTCAGCTATGGTCTAAACGGCTGAAATATGGGAATTTCGTGAGGCTAAAATGATGAGCAAATTTTGGTTGTTTGGCTAGTTGGATTGTTTGAGGCTCTATGATCATCTTTTGCAATACAACAGCTAAACTCCGAGACCTACAGCTTAAGCCGATTCCACAGGGCCACAAACAAACTCTTCTACTGTAGAATGCGTACAGATTCTGAATCTGAGTTAGCAGACTTTGAGGAAGTGAGGATCAACATGTATATGTACATTCAATTCCAAAAGTAGATTTTACAAATACCATCAAATTCTGAATGGTGACATCTTACGAAAATAATTCAAAACAGTTATCATTTCAAGTTATCATTTCAAAATAGGGAAGTACGAGCTTTCTGCTAGGGAAGTGCGAGCGTTCTGTCACAAATGGTAGTTTGTTAATGTTCTGCAGAAATGCCCTTGAGATCTCTTTCAGTAGTGATTTTAATTTATTTATTTATAACGTACTAAAAAAATAGGGAAAAACAAAATACTTTGCAAAAGTGATATCAAAACCTCTATAACATACTAATAAAAAATTTCATTTAACATCAGTAAATAATTCAATCCTCAAAAACAGCCAGTTTTAACTGTTTAATCAGTCATAAATGGTAGTTTGTTAATATTCTGCAGAAATGCCCTTGATCTCTCTTTTAGTAGTGATTTTAATATATTTATTTAACGTAGGTATTAAAAAAAATAGGGACAAACAAAATACTATGAAAATGTGATATCAAAACCTCTATAACGTAATAATAAAGAATGGCATTTGACATCAGTAAATAATTCGATTCTCAGAAACAGCCAATTTTAAATGTCAAATCAGTTAAAAATATTCGGTATCAAACCTTTGCACCGTATTAAGAAAAGATAGCAGAAACAGAATCATTTCCAATTTATTATCAACTACTGATAACTCTATCGTTGAATCAAATAAGTAAAATAAATGAGATCAGGGGAGGATGTATTTCAAGCTGAATGTCAGATTCAATACGTTGGTGGTGAAGTTCAAGTTAACATAAGCCAGGTGGCACGTCTTTCATCTTAAATGTCAGATAGTCGATTTATTTATTTCTCCAGATGTATCTCGTTTTAAAAGATATCTTTTAAACCTTTCTTCCAACAGCAGATTCTGTAAAACGACCCTTTTTACGCTTTACAAAAACATAAAAAATCTTCCTCGGCATTCGAATAACGAATACTGCAATGTAATGTAATGCAATAATGTATTTAGAGAAAAGGCATTAAAGTTGTACATACTTACTTGTAGGCTGTATTTTCCTCGTGAAAATTCGATATCGGTGTGACTTAAATGGAGCCGCGTCCGCTGGAAGCAACGATTTCTGTTAATTTCAAATTACAGAGAACCTGGTGGCAACACTCGTAAAAAATATATAGCAGATTCCTCAATGAAGGCAAATTAAGTAATGTTGTTTCTCAGTGTGTTTGATTCACCTTCTAAAAGCCAGATCTTTGCTCCATCGATACACGTAGGACGCGTTCCGTGTAAATGACCATAATTTCTCTGGCGATAATGACCAGTAAGATACAACTACTGATATGGATAATCCCTAGCTCCCAGATATCCTTATTTCTAAAGCGATAACGTTTCATAAATTTTCCTTAATGGCGTTGTTCTCTGTTTACTTACAGATGAGGCAACAAAGCGACTGAAAAAGCCTTACAAAGTACAGAAAAACAGAAAATGGTGCCCAAGGACGATGCAATTTTCAAAGTTCAACCTCTTTTTCAAAATCACTGGCATGTTTGCTCAATCATATTTAGTTTTACTGTGAGACAGAACTGCAACTCACAGTTGATACTCCTTTTCTTTCTATTTTAATCATTTTTATTCACATACACACACATATTATTAATTTATTTATACACACACACACACACCATATATATATATATATATATATATATATACATATATATATATATATACAGTCGGACCTCTATTTAACGAACCTCTATTTTGCGAATTTCTTCGTAAAATAACCTCCAAATAGCGAAGTGCATTCTCTGTTAAACGAACTTTTTCTTGTGATCCAATATTTTTTTTTATATTTTTTGTCACAGATCGTACTACTCGCAACAGTTTTGCGAAAGCTGGATTCTTTGTCAGCAATGAGAATTCGGCAAGTACGGAGGGCGAAGACGATATTCTCTTAGAGGCGATATTCTCTTACTTAAAAAAATGTGGATACAGCTAAGGTAAAAAGAAGAAATTAACAATGATGTACTGATTGATGATTTTCTTTCACTTGATTCTGAAGCTGAACACTTGGAAACACTAACTGAATGGGATATTTTTGACAGTGTGAAAAATAAAAACAATACAGCAATGAATTGCGATGAAGACGAAGATGGAAATGATCATGATGCAGAAATCAACACACCTTCCTATGATGAAATGCTAAAATTATTTGAAACAATCCGATACGGATTACAGTTTGAAGAAAATACGCCTGAAGGTGTTTTTGGTGCATTGCAAAGATGCGAGACGTATGAGAGAAAGCACTTTTTCAAACAAAAAATCAGACAAAATTAATAGACTTTATCAGTAATTAAATTTAAGGACGCATGTGTTACTGTATGCTTAAAATAACTTATGATAAATACGATAATGTAATTAAAATACAATAATTTTAATATAATTTTTTTAAAATTGAAAATACAGTATATTCCCGGACAATGTTTTTTTTTATTCTTGTTTCCCTTGCAGATTTCTTTTTGATGGGTAAGATATATAAAACAAATAGATATTAATTTACAAAATAAAGGTATGATTAAATACTTTTTTTAATAATATTTAGTGTTTATAAATTTAAAATCTGTTTTGCGTAGTTAAAGAAATTTTAAAGGTGAATCTCTATTTAACGAATTTTCCATATAACGACCTTTTTTTCTGGATTTGGCGACTTCGTTAAACAGAGGTCCGACTGTATATATATATATTTGAATTTTGAGCTCCTATATCAAATCTACCTAGATATAAATTTTCTAGAGGGGTGTCAAAAATTTTCTGCAACAGAATGCTGTATTTTCATAGGAATAAACTATGAAAAATAAGCAAGCGGTATTAGCATTATATATATATATATATATATACTTGTTTATTTATTTATTTATTTTTACATTTTGAGCTCCTATATCAAATCTACCTTGACATCAATTTTTTTCGATCAATTTTCTAGACGGGCGACATAAAAACTTTCTACAACAGAATGCTGTATTTTCATTGGAATAAACTATGAAAAAAAATAAGCAAGTGGTATAAGCATGAGATATATGCAAGAGAGCATTGTGCAAGTTAATGCTTTTATTTATTGGAAATTTTGGCGAACATGAAAAAGGCAGAAACGCAAATCTAAGATGTCAGATATACAAATGAGCGAACTATATTAAAGCTGCTGTGTACTAACCCTATTGGATTCGCTCACCCTAATGTTAACCCGTGGAGAAAATGTGTCTACTATTTACAGCTACATGAATGCTGAAAATCCAATAAAAATGGCATTTTCTTATAGCCTGAACTTTCTTGCACCTTGCAACAGGATTCATTTGATAAATTTCGTCCACCAAAGGAATTTATGACCGTTTAAAACTCACTATATCAGATTCCCCCCCGAAAAATTTAAATTTTAAAATATTACTTACATTTTTTTTAACTGAAAATTCCCTAATGTGTAAAATTTCTTTCGCTATTACGGAGTACATTTTTAAAAAAAAATCCTTAAATCCAAGTCGGCAATCCTTGGACACATTTTCTCCGTAGGGTAACATTGAGTTGAGCAAATCCAATAGGGTTAGTACACAGCAGCCTTAACTTGAGCTAACCATATTAACTTGTATTTGAATAAAATGTATTTTACTCGTCTCGCATAGAATGCTGCCGTTCTCATCTCATCCACAAACATTCAAAAGTTTTTGAAAACATCACCAGTTTTATGTAGCAATTATAAAATGAAGCTTTGAATTAAAATGTTAAATATAGACGCCAAAACAACTGGGAGATTTTTTTTTTCACTTTGGCATGATTATGAGAATCAACAGTGAACTGTAGTTTTAAGGGTATTACAGAAGACTTTCTGGCGTCGTCAGGGAATCGATGAGATCGCCGTCATTTCAGCTGTTCTACAGAAAGCGTTTCCATCAAAATGGTGGAGAGTGCCATGGGTGATGTAATTATTTCAGACGTGCGCTACCTTATGATCAATCATGTGCATAAAGGGGGAAAATGATGTTTGGGAAGGGATGGGGGAGAAAGGAAATCCATCAAAGTTTCTCCGATTTTCAGGAATTAGCTTTGAAAAAAAATGTAAGTAATTTCTCTAGCTGGTAAAAGGAATAGGAGAACTGAACTATTGCTTTTGAAGGACGTTTTCGAACAACAAGGAAGTACAACATACAAGCCATTCAATTGTTGATTAATAAATGAATCTTATGAATAAAAAAAGACCAGAAATACAAAATATCTGATACTCATGATGACAAATGAAAAAGTTTTATATTATACCATCGTATTATTACCATACAGAATTATTTAGTGTTAGTCTACCAAATTTTTCTGACTTTCAGATTCTTAAAATGCTATCAACTTATTTGTTTTCTCAAAACGATGCTCTTATATGGGAAATAAATGGTTTTGTATAAACCTCGAAAGAAAACATTTTCCTGTGACCCTTAGAAGAAAAGAATTCTTGCATCTCTGATATCATTGAAATGCCTTTTGAATTCATCTAACCAACTTTTATATAAAACTGGAAAAAGTTTATGGACTTCTACCGTGATAGTATTTGCATCAAACATGAGGATGCAAAATACGAAAACAGATACGCAACTGCATCTAAATATGCATCTAAAAATCCACAAATAATTTTGGTTATGGATTTCAAGAAGTCGTAAGTTTCTGCTAAACATCCTAACAGAAAAGGTACAATCCTAAAAAATTAGACACGTTTATGGAACATTCATATCATTTTTTTCCCTTTCAAGAATCTGCAATTAAAATGCATTTTTAAAGTGTATCTCATTGCTACTGGAGGTTAGTTTGAAAATATATACTTATATAAGAGGAGAGCAAACACTTGAGATCGCTTATGACGTGACAGTAACAGAAAACAGCTGACAAAATGAAGAAAAGAAAGAATCTTATAATCGCTGATTTGTTCTTTTGCATTGGCTATAAGATTTCAAGAGAAACCGCTTCCTTTATGTAATATATAGGTTCCGTGAGAAGAAATCCTCAGTTACCATATAAATGCTTTCAAATATTGCTTTCAGCAAATAGAGAATTTTCACAACTGAGATAAACACAGAAGTTTCCAATAAGGATTGGTACAGAGGAAATTTCTTTCGCAGATAACTCCCAATTATACTTATTCCCAAAGAGTATACGTGTTTAACGTTCAAGTCCTAATTTAAGGAAGTATTTTAATAAGAAAAATATTTCAAACTTCTGTGTTTCAGACAGTAAAAAATTCATTCTCGAAAGCATTGAATTCTTTGAGGTATGAAAGCAGAGAAAGGAAAGAAAAGAAATGCCTGAATCTGCTACAGTGAATCGCTTAAAAATTATATTCTACTCTGAAAGAGGAAGACTGTATTATGTTCTAGACTAAAAGCATTTTGACAGAACGCATTACATAACAATAGAAACTTCCAGATTTTTAAGAGAAAATATACAGGGTGTCCGGGTTAAAAGTATCCAAAAGTTATGGCTCATTTTTACGGAACTACTCATTAGAATTTTTAAAAAAATATTTAAATAGAAAGAGCATCTCTCCAAGTTTTAATATCAATCATAGATTTCGATGTGTGCACGTTTTGTAGCACGACAAACGTCTAAATGGTAATCCAGTTTTCTACAAGTGTTTCGTAGCATATCAGGAGTTATTACACGAATTGTTTGAATGGTACGCTTTTTCAACTCATACACAGTTTCAATTTTTTGTTTATACACAACGGATTTAATGAATTTCCAAGCAAAAAAGTCTAATAACGCCTGATATGCTACGAAACACTTGGAGCAAACTGGATTACCATTTAGACGTTAGTCGTGCTACAAAAGGTGCACACATCGAAATCTATGATACTATGATCGAAATATATGATTGATATTAAAACTTGGTGAGATTTTCTTTCTAGTCAAATAATTTTTTTAATTCTAATGGGTAGTTCCGTAAAAATAAGTCATAACTTTTGGATACCTTTAGCTCGGACACCCTGTATTATTTCGTCTCCGCCAAGACTTTAAAGAAATTTTCAAAGCGTGCAAAATATTTTAAAACAATGGCAAATTTCAGAAAAGTTCTTTGAATTATCAGCTAAAATATTGTTTAATTTTTTTATTAATTTAATATTGTTGTGCATGCAATGAGTTTTTCAAACGGTAATGACGTACTGGGACGAAAGTCCACGTATCCTACTTTCCCGTTGTCTAAGAGAAACGAAACACAAAACATTTAGAAATAAGGGGAAAAGCGCTGGCATTTTTTTCTTACCCTGGTCGAGATTAGAATATTAGAAATTTATGACAATGCACCAGAAGAGAAACCATCTGTGTTAATTTCTTACATATTACATTACAGGGCTGGGAACAAAATGCATATGTTAGAATATGATGTATACAACGAAACCTAGAAAGCTTACACTGATTCTTTTAAGATTCTCATCTTTAATAAGAAATATAACTTTCATAAAATCATGAATTGAAAAATGGAAACAATCATCTTCGATGAAGCTATTGGATTCCAGACTGCTTACTATACTTTAAAAATTTGATCAAACAGTTTCGCATATATTTAGTGAAAGTTTCATACTTTGACGTTAACTTACAATTTACTGACATTAAAAAGGTTTTTACCCAATCAGATTATCGGGTAAATGTTAGAACTTTATCTTATGCGCAAAAAAATGCTTAGCATCCGTCTGCCATTCATTTTTACTAGCACTCTTCCCCTTTAAAAAAGTGTAACAGTTTGAGAAATTTTTCGAGAGAATACAATAACTAAAAGCTAATGAAAAACATAGTCAATAGCAATGAAAAAAAGGACTTTTGAGCGGTCGTTTTTAGATGATTTCTTTAGTGTTAATAGAGGTGCTTAAAATTTTTACAACAGATATTCACCAACTGTTGATCCAATATTTGTTGCAATTAGGATGTCATCTAAGTTCTCTCTGGATTATATAGAGTATATTATACAACTAGAAACTATGTTCCGCAGCATTATTTTATTATATTATTCAATTAAAATAAGATCATTGCTATTATGCTAGTCGAAGAAAGAATTTTTTTTAGTTTGTTCAATGAATGCAAACTAAGATATCAACTACCTTTCATGTCATAGAATAAAATACTGCAATTCCCAGCTGCAATATCGCATATCATATCAAGCTGTAGTAGAACTATTGAATATCAGTGTAAACGATTAATATTCCATTCGAAAAAAATGCATATAATCCAAAATTAAATTTCAATTTAACCCAAGAGAACAAAATTCAAAAACTATTTTTCGAAACTTCCAACTATCCTGAACTCCCTACATGATTCACTAATAAGTAACTATTTCACAACAACTCGGCCTAATGCAAAATTCAGGGCCCCGAAACAAATTGTTGCTTCATTAACTAGCTAATACCATTCTCTCCCTAGCCAGGAAAACTTTCGGAAGTTTCAGTGAAACATCATTAAATCCACTCCATCGATTGAAGTTCTCTAATTAAGAGCACGTGCGTCACACTGTCATGCTTCCACTGACACCGAACAAACATCGAATTCTGGACCGGAATGATTTGAGATGCGACACTCTGACACTCTATTTGCTTAGCAACTCAAATCCCCGCACATTCTTGAAACTGAGACTCTATTACGTTGCTTGCGTCATCGGACAAAGAAACGAGAATTCTGATGAGAAAATCTGGATGTTATTAAAAATCCTTTGACAGGAAAATGGTTAGTTATTTACGAGACGTGGAACGTCATTTTGCTGTAAAGAAAATAATGCACGAATAACGTTTATTTTCGTGATGAGATTTCAGACTTTCCTTCTTCAAAGTCGATATTTATTACTTTTTCGCGTACGTTCAGTTCTAGTTATTTCGAGGGAGCTAGGTTCTAAGATTTACATCAACAGGGTAAAAAACCTGCCAATAATCGATCGTGTTCTTCCTTGAAAACATACTAGTTTGAAGACCAGTGCAAATATATATATATATATATATATATATATATATATATATATATATATATATATATATATATAAAGTAGAAATCTGTGTTTCGGTGTTTTAAATTTTTAATTTAATTTCTTAATTTTAAATAAACAAATTAATATGAAAGATTAATTTCAGTTTAGTTTTAGCACTCAGTTGCTGTCGTTATCACTTTGACAGATTTGCGTTTCTGCCTTTTTCAATTTCGCCAAAATTTCCAGTAAAACAAGTAATATAGCAATGCATTCACAACGTTTAACAGGGGAAGATAAAACAATGACTTTAATTTAACAATCATCTCGGTGCGTATCTAAAATCTCGAACCGAATCACTTTAGGGTTTGTATTATTTTATTTATATCCATATTATCAAAACTTTATTCGAACTATAGAAACGAATATGAAAGATTGTTAGCACGAAAATTCATTGTGGGTTTTTTTTAGGTAGTTAATATAATCTCGTACCACTTGTTGCAAAAAGAATGTACTTTTAAAATGTACACCCAAATATGTAACCGAATGATCTTGGGAAACTACTTTGGTGCCCTTCAAAACTTTAGGTAGTCTTGCAGTTAATATTTAAGACGCCTGTGTCAAAATCGCATTTGTTTGTTTACAGAGCATATACACGTCTTACCTATTCAAATTTTCACTGCAATATAATTTAACCATGCTTATTTTTTTTATTAGGCTTATATTTTACGGCAAACTTAAGACTATGATAGTCAACTAGAATACTGAACCACATCACATATTTTAGTCGCGTTGCGCCAAAATGATATGTTTTGGCCTACGACGTATTTTATCTCAAAGCAGTAGAAACCCTTTTTCGTCGGGAATTTGTGTGTTTAACGACCAGGCTACAAATTCCTTGACGCGTGCAACGTTACACACAATCGCCTTAATAACATCCTTTAATACCACAATGGAACATAAAATGTGGAAGTGTTTACTTCACAAAACAATGTCATAACATACATTAAACGCATTTCTTTCAAAAGGTTACAACGACTGCCGAGGGTCAGCCAAGCAATATTTACCCACTGTGATGGTGTTTTGTGAGCATTTCGTCCAAAACGTGCCTCTTTCACGGCAAGAGTTGTTTTCTAAGGAGCTATATTAGTACCTTTTAGAGACTCATAAACAGGTTAAAAGCAATGTCCAGGTTTTCATATTACGAGTATTCGCATTACATGAAATGGAAAAAAATTTGATAACGAATTCTGTATGAGATTAATATAGCTCTTTTGGTGAAAGTAATTAGTTTGGCTCATAAAAGCGGTGCAAAACATGAGTCGTCAGTACCACTCCCTAAATGAATAATAATCGGTTGGTGTACAAGACAGAGGAAAGGGAGCAAATTATGTAAATTAGTTGTGCTAAGCATGCTTTTTGCGTTTCTGATCTCAGTTTTGTTTCACTAGTGATGCAATCTCTTGGAAAGTTTGAAAGATCCATTGGCGGGTAACCAACTAAGCGAAGTGCGCCATGGGAGGGTTCGAATTAGGGTCCGAACCCATTCGTGGAGAAGGGCGATAAACAACCATATTTTCCAAAAAGAGCTAAAGCAAGTAATACGGCATGGTATAGCACGTTAAGAAAAACTATCTGAAGCAATGAAATCTTCAAAACAGAAGAGAAAATTTTTAGTCACAAGAGAGGCTCGGTTACGGTTAAAAAAGCATATTGAAATCCAGATATAGAAATTGTAAATCATTCCTCAAAATTTCATTTTTACCGCAATAAATATAGTTCTGAATTCATAACTGAAATTCATAATAAATGAAATAATTGAAAACTAGAATATCAAGATTTAAAAAGAATGCTAAATTTAAATATTGAATTACGATACTTAACTATCGTAAAACCTCTGACAGAAATTAATGTCAGTCTCAACAGGTTAACCGGCCGTAAAAATACGTCATTAATGACAACGATTTTGGAATGACGATTCATTAACTCGTTGCATTATGCAGGATGTCCGTCTGAAATAAGTGAGGCGAGTGATTTTTGGATCTTTCTGTTAGCGACCGTTAGCGAGTTACCAGAGAACACTGCCTGAAATGTGACAGTGACACGTAGCTATGAATATTCAACGAAGTGCTGACAGTTACGATTTAAAATGGAAATAACTGACACTGGAGGCTTTGTATTTAGAATACTGATTAGTCAGGATTTTAACAAAGTTTGCTACATAAGTATCAAGAATCTTAGTGCAGACAAGTACATTAAATGCCTAAGATGAAGTTTCTTCTAATCCATAGAGATGCATCGTATAAAATTTATACGTTCATGTTGTGATTATTAAATAAGTACCTTCATTGAAGAAGTACCTCTGAATGGCCATATTGATTGCAGAGAATAGGTATGGAGGAAGAAAGGTTTGCAATTCAAAAGATATTTCAGAATTTTGCGACTCATAGAAGAATCGTGAAAAAGGAAAGACCCTTTTTTAAACAAATTTTTTATATGGTGCTTTATTTGGAACTTTTCACTCAAATTAAATCAACCTTTCTCAAGGAGTGGCTAGGCTTTAGTTAAGTAATTTATGTGATAAACAAGAGAAATTGTATCGATTTAAATCGAACGCACTCTTATTTTTTTCTTCCTTAAATATTCTGATAAAAATCTGATTACACGTTAAAATCAAATGTTGACGATGATACGTTGTAAGTGAGCTCGGTTTGGTTTGTTGGTTTTCTTTGTACTGCTATGATTACTTTTCGCTGCACGAAAATGTCCGGCAAAGAACTTGCCGTTAAGGAAGAGAGCATTTAGGAGTGAGTTGGAAGAGCATTTAGGAGTGAGTTAGAAAATCTAACAGAATTTAAACGGTAAGCATGAAAACAAAATCACCGAAAGCATAGTGAAACAGTATAGGTTGGGCTGAATTAGAGTTTAGGCTCCAACCGTTTAAACAAACTATTAACCCTTCAGCGGGCACGCCAATTTTTGGAACACCAGCAGGCGCGAGTGGCACAAAGTGCAAGGTCTCTTTCAACCTTGATTATTCCTTTTGTAATAAACTTCTTTTATCAAACTGAAAATAATAATTCTGCGTTTTATGAGAAGATATAAAATGTTGATAATATTGAGAAATATTTATAATTAAAGGCCAAAGAATGCATATAGAATCGCCTGATTTCAAAAGTGTCCGGTTTGTTGGATCTAAGGACAACTTGCGAATTTATTCCTGTTATGTTCAAAACACCTAAAAAACAATTACATTGTCCATCTTCGGGATTTGCAGGATACCGTGTAATAGTTGCACATTTGATCGACTACATCAAATCCTGCTTTTGTCGTATTGTAATCCAATAAAATCGCTGGTTTACCACAGTTAAATCCCGACTAACAATGAATAGAAAGGAATACAAGGGTCAGAAAATCAGACCTGCATTAGAAAGGGTGTAGCTATAAATAGAAACTGCTTAGAACATTCAAACCTTACATGTAAAAACAAACCATTCAAAATTACGAAAATGTTGCACTTTGTACACGGACGCGCCCGCTGAAGGGTTAAAGAAACTGGGACTAGAAAGTTTATAGACAGTGAATCAAGAGGACAAACATGAAATATTTTTATCATGCAAAAGGCAATTACTATTTTTAATTTTGTAATATATTTTTCATTGACAATAGCCTGCTATTGCTTTAAAAACTGAATATTTTTATCATTAAGTAGTGGCTGCTTTCTGTTAGAGAGTTTAGATGGCCCACATTAGTGACTCTAATTCTAAAAACCAAACTTCTAAAGTTAAAAGCATCTTTGGAGCAAATAACAATTTCTTGTGACCGAGCCGGATTTTTAAGAATAAATGAAAAAAAAATATCATTTTAAATACCTAGCTCTCATAAATGCAGTTGGCAGTCACATAAAACAAATTTATGGATAATTTTTAAATTTTTGGATGTATCTCTATCAATCCCTTTATTTAAAGACTTGGGAGTTATTCCAAAGCGTCTCTTTCCATTAATCGTACACCGTAAATTTTAAGGCAAAGACTTTTCACGGAAATACAACTAGCAATCATATAGGAAAAGTTTGGAAAACTAACCGCAATAAAATTATTGATTTCAGATTTATGCAAAATAACGTGAAAAATAATTTTTAAAAAGCGAAAAGTGTATAAATATCACCCCCCTCCCCCCAAAAAAACAAAAAAAAACCAAAAAAAAAAACCGATGTGTACCTTGACATCACCGTTCTTCAAATGCAATGTAACGGAGGAAAGCAAAAGGAACGATATGAGGTAACAGTTTCAAAAGTTACGCAGCTCGTGTTCCACTCTTATATGAGACATGTTATGTGAAAGTGCAACGTTCTTATCCTTTTTTTTTTCTGTGTGTGTGTGAAGATTAATATCCCCGTACCAGTTCAAATTTCGGGTTGCCAAACAACCTACAGCAATAAACCGCGGTTCGGTTGACGTTGAGCAAACTCGGGGACCAGCCGCGGGGTAACTGTTCAAGCAAGAGGGTTGATAAAATGTTGGAATATGTACTTCAGATCGTCGTGCTTGACGTTGAAGTCATGAGCTTCTTCGGGAGTGATTTATTTTAAAGTTAATTGAAAAAATGTAGGGCTTTTTTTTTTTGAGGGATTGTGTAAATAGCTTTAGATGTGGAAGTAAAGTAAACTTTAGAACATGTAGAAGTAAGAAAACAATGAAAACTGCAAGAAACATCAAATTGCACACATGAGGCGGTGAAAGGCAAAGTGGTGTAAGTCCCATTTTCAACTTCTTTTATTCGAGAGCAAAAATGTAACCTTCATGTTCAATTTATAGTGGAATTGCAAATTATTATTTGCAATATTATTATTATAATTCATAATAATTATTTGTTCAATTCATAGTGGAATTTTTTGTAGTTTTTGCAGTAAAACACTTTGGATTTAGACCACTTGACTTACTGACTTACACCACTTTGCCTTTCACAGCCTCACATATCTATCACTATCTATTTATCCATATAAATATATATATATATATATATATATATATATATATATATATATATATATATATATATATATATATATATATATATATTTGTGTATGGTCGCGCACTGCTTTGGGGGAAAATATTTATGCGCAAAAATAGATACGATTTGTAATACACATAAAGGAATAAATAAAGCATAAATCTCTCTCATAATTCTCTACGACACAAAATGAAATGAAATTTATGATTAATGACGTTTTCATTTCATACTTATTTCAGGGCTTGATAGATAAATACGGCATCAAGCGGCCCAAATGACCTGTCAAGACAGAAGTGGAAAAAACAAATTGATAGTATCATATGCTAAGAAATTTCCAAAAAAGGAACTTTGAAACAGATCATGTCGTGTTATTTTAACCTGAAATGAACTGCCTATCACGTTATCAGATGTCGTCAAAATAAGTTGTTCATTGTGCACAATTCCTTTCTCATTATTTTTATGAGAAATTGTGACATATGTATACGTTACAGATGCAGCTGTGCAAAATGATGTACAACGAAGGGGTAAATTCTAAATAAGATCTCTTTCATATATTACATTTTCGTATCTTTTACATCATTTTTTTTATTCCTCTCAGATATTCATTTAAGACAGAGAAGGTCGCAGTAATAGTCATATTTTAGAAAAAAAAAGGATGAATTTTTCCTCGTATCCATACATTTCTCACCAATGCAACATAAGTGGTCGGGGATATGATTTTCTTTCTAATTAGGCCTTATTTGAACAGCCATAGAGAATTAGCGTCTGAGACAAATGATAAATGCGATATTTTTTCCTATCAAACTTCCTGGTTTACGTTTCAGGATAATGGATCTTAACAGATAATTAGGGCTGTTTTATTTATAACGGCTGTGGAGGATATTTTTGGATGTGTGTGGATGAAGAAATGGGTTGTAAATGGGTGTTTTATTAGCAGCGGAGTTGTTGGATGTAGCCGCTTGGAATCTGTTTTAAACAGTAGTCACCGGTCTAATTAGCCACGTAAGCCACGCGTAGCAGAGAAAGAGCGTAGCGCTGTCAACCATTTAACCTCGCTTTTAGCAATAGGGTGCCGCCACTGAAAATATACAGTCATACCTCGGTACTCGTCGAGTTCGGTACTCCTAGCATTTCGACACGAAAAAATTGCTTCGGTACTCGACGTTTGCTCTGTACTCGTTGCAATTTGACGCTAAAAAAATGCTTCGGTACTCGACGTTTTCTCGTTACACATGCTGAAATGTTTTCTTAATGGGTTGAATTACAAAATTGACGTGAAAAAAACGCTTCGGTACTCGACGTTTTTTCGTCACGCATGCTGAAATGTTTTAAAATGGGTTGAATCACAAAATTTTGTTCAAAAGTATGAACCTGAAAAAGCTGTAGGAAGCCGAAATGGGGACCTGTTTATAGATCAAACAATATCTCACTTCCGAAACATTTTGAAACGTAGGCAGATGCAAATTCCTCTTGATAGATTTGTAGTGAAACTCCTTAAGTCTGAGTCTACAGTAAGTATTGGTGGTGTTAAGAGACAAAAAAGAGAAAGAATCAAGCACCTGATGCTTTATTAGAAGGAGATTCCCCTTCCAAATAATAACATATCTCCTCCTCTACTTCACCACTATTACACTAGATCACCCTTTTTTTCAGTACAGGTTCAGTGAATATAAATTTTATTTTGTTTTATCTAATCATTGTTTTAAATTATGTTTGTCCAGTTTAAAGATTTTATATAAAAAAACAACCCTTTCAATTTGTAAACTGCCCATTAAAACGGGAAACTTCTGGTTTTCAGGAACGAATTAATCCAATTTACATTACTCTATATGGGAAAAATCGTTCGGTACTCTTCGTACCATCTGAAACCAATTAACGACAAGTACCGAGGTATACCGCTGTATCTTTAATTACGCAAGTGCGTTGTCTTCTATGTATTCATAAGTTCATATACTAGTCATAAAATAAATATTTGCAGTATGATTCATTTGAAGACGCTACGAAAATTTCCAACATAAGGACCAAAATTTAACAGCTGTTAATTCCTTAATTCATGGTTATTCAAAATGTTGAGCTGCTTTTCTCTTTGTATAACATTCTTCTAGAAGACTCTCCATCCAACAAAATTACGATAAATGAAATGTTGAATTTGATTAGTTCTTTGAATTCCAGTAAAAGTATGCCCTTATAAGGAAATATTTTCTGTATGCATTATAAATAAACATATATTTTGCGTCTACTAGATCATCATAACTAAATTAAAATCTCATAATTAAAATGAAGTTGTCATTTGATTTTGGATATTTTAAGCTATAGTACAAAACACGATGTCCCATTGCGAACAGTTAGAGCTAAATGCATGGTTCGAATTCAAAGATAAATTACAATTCTCTCTTTAAAAAAGTTTATCGCTTTGTATCTAGTAACTACGATATATCCCTGAAATGAACCAAATCAAGTAACTACATAAACACATTAATAGATGGATACTTTCATGAGAAGCTAAAATGTTCCATCAACAAGTTGTTTAAAAAGTGAAATATAATTAATATTAAACCATCCCAGCGAAAGTCAGTGCATGAAAATTTTCTCTTTGAAACAATACCTGAGCATCGAAAACATGCACCTATTCTGAAACATTATGTAGCCTTGAAGAGAAATGCAAGGAATTTCAGAGGCCGCAAAAAACTGTTGACTGTAGTCAGCGTGAAATTTATATAATTCATTTTTTAAAAAGTTCTAAGTCTTTGGGAACAGAAACAAGTCTTACATTCAAGACTTGACGGAAGAAAAGTTAATATATTCTTTCCTGAGAGCATTTAGAATACTTCTCACTAATGATATTCAAATATATATTCTAATCTATGTAAATTTCTAGCTAAACGTTTATGTTCCTTGATAAAATTGTATTCTAAGGCTATAGAAACATAAATGAAAAAATACTACTAAGTTCATGACTTTTGGATCAGTAAAAAAAATATTTCAGGTAGTCTCTTCTAACGAAACTACCTCGGGTTATTAAAGTAGGACTTATTAATTACTTATCGTTGCTTACCTCTTTTTTTATTATTATTTTATTTTTTTTTACGCATTTTGATACTTTTCTGTTTAGCTGTTTACTGCTACTGGATTTGGGGCGCTGCTAAAATTATAACTCGCGAATGACTCTGAATTTTTTTCTTTCCGGAGGACAGTTATTGAGGAACGTAATCCTACCTTAAAATATTAATCATACCCTAAAGTTTGGTATTATCACAAAACAGTCATGGTGGATTCTCGCTCTCTTAATTTCTTAAAATTTCAGAGATATTAAAGTTAATGTAAGGTAGTAATATTAAAAAAATCACTAAACTGAGGAAAAAAATTAAATTAAATTAGATATCCGTAACACTCTTATGATCTCTTGAAGCAATATGTATTCCTTTATTCTTATGCGATTGTGTACTTCGTTCATATTATGATAAGAAGGCACTGGCTGCAGATTTGGGAGTGGAATTCCTTCTCATAATGTTACGGGTATTTATAAATTTGTCCATCAACAAATTAAATATTTCTAAGATTTTTTTTCTTTGACAGAATTTAATCACGACTATTAAGGGCTACTAACGCAGTACCCCGTATGTAGTCACTCTATATTACCTGAGGTATCCGTACACCTTCGGAGGTGATCTTTTGAATTTTTTTTTTCGTTTTATCTATTTTTTTTATAATGAGATATATGTGGTGAACTCTCTCTTCACAGTAAGTTTCTTTCTATGGCATAGGAACAATGAGGTAGTGAAAATGAGTCGTCTCTTTACGACACAAAGTTTATTTACAGTTTAACACTTAAAATTACAAACAACTCAGCACGGGTTGGACGAGCCTGCTTTACCTCGCCAGACCTCGGATCATACACCCTCGACTCTAATTACAGAATAATTAAGGGGACAGTTCACTCAAAATGGATCGAAAAATCAAAATTTCAATTTTTACTTATTATAGCCTGCTTGATTCTGAACGATTTGATACCAAATCCGTTTCTGTCCGTCAATATTTTTGAGAGATATTAAGGAATGATGTACGCAACCTATAAAAAGTTTCCATTTAAATGCCTCGTAGTTGCCCTTTAAATTCAATGTTTACGCAGCTGTATGGCTAGCGTTTATTCGCAAAGCGTTTCATTTATTAGTCACAACATTCATGATATACATATCACTAGAGCTACCACTTATTTTCATATTTTCTGATTTTTTTCTCCCAGCAGTAGGAAGAGTGGAACTAAATCAGTTTCGTGCTACATTGTTTACATTTCGTTCGCAATTGTGCTGGTGTTTTTTATCGCTGCATTCCGTACTATTTTCTTTCTTCGTTTGTTTCAAATTATTTATGATATTTAAAGTTCTAAATTTATTTGAAATTTTATAAGTTATGTCCAGTGAACGTAAACGTGCTTCCGGACAATCCCCCCCCCCCCAAAAAAAAAAAAAAAACGAAAGTTTATACGCGTAAGTAACACGTGTAAAGGATTCTGATGTGACTGCAGACATTGCATCTCCCACAGCTACATCAAAAATTTTGAAAACACTTCTTTCGCAGATATTACTATTGATAATGGTTTCTCGAGTTATCGCTAAATCGATATTAGTATGTTTTGCAGAAATATTTCTGAACAATTATGCTGCAAAATATGTGGACAAAATATTGATATACTTGAGAAAAAAGTGCAAGGTTTGTCATCAGTTTTTTCCATAAAATGTGTCCAAAAATATGTAAAATATCTGAAAATTTTAAATAATGTTAATGCATGTTTAATACTTAAATAGAATATTTGAAAACTGGTCCTACTAGTGATATTTAGTATGTGAAACAATAACTGTTTCATTTGTTTCAAATGTTGATATTCCCAACATTTGAAACAATAACTGTTTCATTTGTTTCAAATGTTGATATTCCCAACAATGTGTCATTTTTGTGAACATATTTAAATTTTTTTTATTAAATTATACTACATTTTTATCGTCTTCAGG
Source organism: Dolomedes plantarius (assembly GCA_907164885.2). Classification (NCBI taxonomy): domain Eukaryota; kingdom Metazoa; phylum Arthropoda; class Arachnida; order Araneae; family Dolomedidae; genus Dolomedes; species Dolomedes plantarius. The sequence continues at coordinate 91,020,358 of OU015491.1, read as the reverse complement.
TCTAACAGGTATAAGTTAAGTATATAAATACGATTGAGTACATTTAGATAAAAGATTTTGAAGAAAAAAACAAAATTTCAACTTTAAATGCAAATATCTCAAAATGTGGTTTTTTGACATTGCAAGCATGATATCTTGAGAACCCTTTCATGAAACGCCTTGAAATTTTCAGACATGATAAAAGACATGGTTTTCTGTAAAATGACGAAAAATTATGTTGGTATAATGAAAATTAAGGATTTTACACATAAATTTATTTTGAAATTTAAAAAAAATTTCCTAATTAAAATTTTAATATTAATTTTAAATATACAGTTAGAAAAAATATTTTTCATTAAATTAAAATTTAGACTATTTCCCTTAATTTAAGATATTATTTTCTTAAAATAAATGAAATATACTGAAGATATCCTGCGCGCAATGATACAACAAAAATCCATAATAAAGAAAACATGATTTTATATTTTAAATTTTAAAAATAATTTTACAACCATTTAACTTGATGTAATATTTTTATGTAATAAAAATATATTTACATTAGTAGACTTCAAAATTTTGAATTAATAGCTTCAATAGTTAATTCATTAAAAAAATTCGGAAGATACACTAAATTTTTGTATTTTAAAGCCACTCAGAGGTGAACTATCCCCTTAATTCACCAGAGGTGAGACCAGCCTGCTATGTCTCGTCAGTCCTCCAATGATCCCTCCCAGAGACCCATCTCTCTCCGACTGACTCTTCTTTCTTCATCCCCTCGAATTTTGACTCCCACGCCCGCCAATCTCTATGATTGGAGAAGAGAGGGTCATAGGGTACGACATCTGCGTTTTAGGTAACGTTCCTTCTCAAACATTACACTACAATGTAAGTTAAAACTTGGAAAAATGTATAAAAAATTTATCTGCTACATTAAAATAATTTTTCAAAGGGGAAGAACTGGAAAAACTGGGTGCAAATTTGACATTTCTGCAAAACATGATAACTCAAAAAAATAAACTAATATACAGAGGCTGTTCGCACATTTTTTAGACGATTTTGGTAATAAAAAACAGTAATAAAAAATCGATTGCTGCAAAAGAAATAATTGCAATTGTACTATGTTTTTAAAAGTCAAAATTATGGTCTGCGGCTTGAAAGTTTTGTTTTTATTCAAAATGGCGTTTTTAACAAAGCAGTGGTTCGAAGGCTACATTTATGCTCTTTCCGAAGAGAAATATGCATACTCCGTTATCCAAAAACGATGTGAGAGTCATGGTTTTGTGATATCTAAAGCGTCGATAGGTAATATCGTCAACAAGAAAGGAAAAAAACGTCAAACTGGAGCCTCAAGTGGGACAAAAATTCAAAACAAGTATCCAAGGAAAAAACGGACATCTTCGACTATTGCAAAGGTACGTTGTTTAATGTTAAAAGAAAATCCCCCTAGTCAAAGGACAATTGCAAAATCATTAAAATGCTCGGTGTAGACTGTAAACAAAATGATAAACGTTGATTTAAATCTTAAGAAAGCGAAAAAACGCAATGTGCATCGTCTTCTTCCAAATCATATCGCTGAACGCAGGACACGCTGCAGAATTCTATATGAGAAACACTTATCCAAAGAAAAATGTAAAACAATTGTCACAATAGATGAATCATGGGTGTATTTAAATGATTGCAAAAAAAAAGAGCCATTTATTATCATAAAAGGGGAGAAAAAGATTTAAGTACATGGTTCAAAGAATCGAAAGAAAGTTTTTCTAAGGGATTCATGATTGTTGCTGGTTTTTCTTATAATGGCAAGTTAAAAATAAAGAGAGTGGAAAAAAATGTCAAGATTAACTCCAAATACTATCAGGAACATATTTTATCGCCAATTTTTCTGAATGAAATACCATCGCTTTACCCACAGTGCCATCAATCTGTGAGACTCCATCAGGACAAAGCTAGCAGTCACACATCAAAATCCACTGTAAATTTCCTAAAAGAAATGGAACAAAAAACTGGTATCAAGGCCATACCCTTCACTGATATCCCTATTAAATCTCCCGATGTATCACCTATGGATTTTTGTGCTTTCGGACTTTTAAATCTGCATTATCCAAACGTCATCCCAAAACCCTTACAGGACCCTGGAAAGCTGTTCAGGAGGAATGGGATAGAATACCTCTTCTGACACTTCAAAAGGCATTATTATCCTGGAAATTGCGGTGTCGAAAGATAGTTCAGAATAAGGGATGTCAAATAGAACATTTAACACACAAGAATTTTATGTAATTTAGTTTTGTGAATACAATATACATCGTCTAAAAAATGTGTGAACAGCCTCTGTATTACCATTTTCTAAATTGTATAATAAAGATAATAACTTTCTCTAGGGAATATCGTGTATTCTCAAGATAATATTCTCTTTATCTCAGAAAGTGTAGCAGTTTCAGTAGTGATGTACAGAAAAATTGCTTAAAATTTATTGTCATTTGCAATTCCTACCAATTTTAACGAAAAACTAATTAATATACAATGATGAGAGCAGTCTCTTCCCTTTATAAACATTTCAAAAGAAACTACATAAAATTTTAAGGTGTTTCTTGCATAATTTTTAACTGCAGGATATTTTGCGTAAAGAGAAATGATAGCAAAAATTCCTTTTGAGTAAAAAGCTACTTCCAGTTATAAAATTCTTTGGCAACTGTTGTTAAAATTGCTGTTACTAGGCTTTTAGTTTATATAGAAACGTAACTGAAATAGAATTAGAAAGATAAAATATTAGGATTTGATATTATTATGCTTTGATTTTATAAGTGGAAAATCGATTTTTGTTTATCGAAAAGGCCGTTTTAAAGATGTATGGATACCTTGAGAGTCATTGTTGGCATAGTGCACCAAATTATACTTCAACTGTATAAACATGCAATGCATGGAATTTGCGGATTTTGCCATAAAATTTCCAGATTTGGAAGCCTCCACTGAGCCTGAAGTTTTATCTTCCCATAACACTCAAAACTTTATATATATATACTTTAGTATATACAATATAAAAATTTAAGAAGGAGGGAATTTTTGGACGTCTCAATGTATGTAAATGTTTGATTATATTGGCTTCATTGAAACCATGACAACTAATCAATACTTAAAATTAATTTGGTAAAAACAAAAAAAAAATGCACGTGTTTTAAAGATCGCTATGTTTTTAATATCACTGAAAGTTTCCGTAACAATTGATTCTACGAAAATTTTAAAAAAGTGGAAGCAAAAACACAGATTGAGAAAACATCTTTTTCTTTTCTTGCGTCTCATAATGTAAGCAAATATTCCCAAGTAAAAGAATTTTAAGTTTTTGTTAATCTTTAAATCACAGCAAACCGTTTTTCTTTGTGAGTATAATCAATAATTTTAGAGCCTCAGGTAGAAGTAAGATTATTCATCGAGAATTTCTCATAAAATGCTTAAACCCAAGCAGAAAACTCACATACATTCTCAACTGACGGCATTGAGAGATTAATGAAGCAGCTGGAGATTAATCATGGAAGGAATTACGAATCCTTGGATCCGTGTTCTAATTTTCGATCAGTTCCCCTGACAGCTTGGATTATCGAAACAGAGAAGATGTGCCGCTAATATGTGCGCAAGAGCATGTAGAGGCCAAATTCCAAAGACGGATTCTCTTAATCTAACACCGGCAAATTCTTATAAGAGCTTTAGAGTAATGTAATTATTCATCTCATTTAAAATTAAGCCATTTTCGTAAATTGTAAAATTAGAGATGATAATGGGTTCAAATTTTTTAAATTGTTCAGTTCTCTTTATTGACGAACAAGGGCTTTATTTACTATTAAAACCTACTGGCCCATAAACTAACTTAGCCCCCCCCCTCCTTTTTTTGAGGGGGTTGCTATGCATTGAATTTTTACATTAACGTAAAAATTTTAGATAGTCTCTTCTAACAAAACTACCCCGGGTTATTAACGTAAGATTACTTATCGTTGCTTACCTGTTTTGTATGTATATATGCTGGGTGGAAAATGTTGCCGATTACAGGTTTTAAAATATTAAAGTTAAAATATTAACAGGGTCTGATTACTGATTACTCATTCACTAATTAGTGATTACCCAGGTTCGTTTTTAATCCAGCATGTAAACACTGTAGAAAAGATAGGCACAACTTAAATGTTTTATAAATGATGAGGACCAATATTTACAAATTAACAACAAAATATTTATTACACAAATAAACAGATAAATTATACAGTATTAAAATGGTTATTCTTCTGATAGCTACATGAATAATTAATAATCTGCTAAAATGATTAATATTCTTAAATATTAATTGGGTTCTCAACGAATTAAAATAGAAAGGTACGTGTCATTTTAGGGATATTTAATTTAATTTTATATTAAAAAATACTACTGTACTGTCCTTCAACCGAAAAGTAAAGACTGACTTACCCCAAATATCGGCTAGCTAAGATGACATCGCGGGTTCAATATAGTTGCAGGGTGGACTTGAGAGTCTCACCACAGGGCAAGCCCGTAGGCTATTCGCCCTCTGCTCACCTCTCTCTCCCCAATCTATATATATATGTATGTACGTATGTATATATATACATATATGTATGTCAAAATCTTGACGCATTTTGGTATTTTTCTGTTTAACTTGTCCAAGAGTTATAATTTTGGCAGCGCGCCAAACCCAGTCTAACTCGCGAGGACGGATGGACGGACGGTTTAGCGTCTGATATTTTCCATTCCGCAAAACCGTTATGGCGGAACGTAATCCTACGTGAAAACTATGCAGGCCGCGTAGTTACGGAGGTAACTTTTACAATAGTAGGCTCTATTCAAGCTTTTCACAGGATTGGTAAGAAATAATAGTTCGTGATTTCATGGTTACGAAATATTAAAACGAAAAATCTGCAGATCACAATCCAATATCAAAGTCGGGGGAAGCGATGGATGGTATCGACCAGAAACAAGCTAATACTAAAATATTTCTTTATAAAATTTTAAAATAATTTTAAAGATATAACGGTATATATATATATATATATCACTGCTCCAAAATTGGCCCCACTTTAAATATTATGACGATACCGCGTAGATATTTAGCAAGAAACAGCTTGTTAATTTTTAGGATCGAATTCAAGAGCAGCTTCCCGGATTAACATACTGTGTAATTGCTATTAGGTTGCGCGTTTACTAATAAGACGGAAAGAACTTTACGTATCTATCAACTATGTGTCACCCTATTAATAACACTATTCAGTAGCTGCCTTTGAATATGGAATTTTCCCTTTCTGCTTTATCATTAAAATGATTTATTCGTTGTAATATTTTGTCCAATAAAAACCAATTTGACATGTATTTGTATTTTATATGCATTATTCATAATAGGTTTGTTTTGGAAATTTGCAGGAAATTCTCAATACAATTTTTTCTTTCCCCTAGAAGCTAACTGTATTAGTGATACTAATATCATCATCATTTCAACCACTTATTTAAAAAATATCCTAGGATGTGACTGAATACATACATCGTAGGTGACAGTAAAATTAGAAATCTCTATAAAGACAAGTTTTACTATCCTTCCTGGCGGTCTAAACCGAATCAAACAATATATATTTAGCATTAAAATAAAAAAGTGATATTTCAGAAAACAAAATAGATACGAACAGTTACTAAGTACGCTTTCAAACGACACTCAGCTGATAAGAGCACCATCTGTACACTTACAAACTTTTATCGGAGTCCATGACTCAATTATAGGGGATCGGCCTAGAGATACTCACTTTTGACACTCTAATCAAAATAGTGTCACGAACAAAATTTACGACATTACTTCACAAACAGGGTAGACGTAAAAAAAAGTGAAACAAAACCATCCTTTTACTTCTTACTTTTTTTTTTATAGCCAGAGGATGTCATTCGCCAGATAAGAGCAGGCAATAAAATATGCCGAAGACTTATTCGCGCGACTAAAGTGCCATCGTAAGTGAAAAAAATATCTGCCCAAGAGTATACAAGAAATGTAAACATCAGTCACCCAGATCCGGGTATAATGGTATATTACGAGTGAGTTTTAAGATGAGTCTCTATGAGCATTTAATGTACATATTCTCTTAACTTCTTAAGAAGTCATATTAAAATGCGAACTTAATGATTTTTTCCAGCGAATTTGGGTCACTTTAAATAATGAAAAGAAAGAAAAAAAAGAGCTATGATGTTGTAGCGATCGCAAGTCTACAGCCGAATCCCTCTGCAGACGACATTTAAAAATATTTGTTTTTAAAATTTTGAAGAAGTTATGTGGTAACTACGATGATCTGGTACAGATAGTAGCATAAAAAGGAATTCTGCTAAGTTTTTCGCCTTGCAATTTTGGGTATCCACTTTATTGCTTCATTTATATGAGTCATATTTTGCAATGTTAAGTTTATGTAATAAACATTTTACAATGTGTGTCTATTACATGACTTCACGAAAGATATTCTGAAGATATAGAGCAAGAGAGGGAAGCATATTTACCAAATTAATGAATATGTGAAAGCTACCACATATGTCAAAATGCGATGAACTATTTATTGTGCAACAAACAATCTCAACATCACTTTATTTAGTTAACTGACGTAAGAAACACACGGAACTATTTGCAAGTTGGTTTCGAAATCTGCTTAAGTACTCAGATAATTTACATACAAGAAAGAAACAATTACATTCAGTTTAATGGCGTAGACGACACATCGCGTTGATCGCTGCAGTTTGGTTACTGATGGCTTACATTGTTCTCGGATAAATTGTATTCAAATACGATATTTTTTTTCTTTTAGCAATGTTTGCAAAACAGTATACAGTCAACACACGCGATCGTAGCACAATTAAGCTGCATGGAAGAGTTTCCTGAACAGAAAATACAAATGTTTCAACTAAACACTCGATTATCTATTGATTTATGGGCGGGAGAGCACGGAAAGTTGTAACATACAGATTGCTTAAAAATTGGCTCTGTTTATTGTAAAAAAAAAAGAATTATTTAGGGCTTTTAAATTATTTACTTATAGGGTTGAAATAGAATTCATTTTAATTCTTATAAAAGGGCCCAGGGTTAGGTATGTTAGTGGCCCAGGGTTGCCCAAATTGGTCGGCAGATCTGTACTGTCCGTCCGGCTCCCAGGCCTATATGAAACACCGCCGAACAGGGGAAATCAATCCTCGGCTAAGTTTGCAAGAATTTCTACGCAGCGCTGGTCTTCAGTTTGATAGTGGGTTGTACACGAAAGTGGAGGTGGCCGTAATCTCTTAGAATTAATTCTTATAAAAAGGACACAACGTTCTAAATTTTATTTTACGAAAATCTCTGCTATATTTTTAGAACAGATGCTGACGCCCCTCTGATACCCGGATAATCCGCTCACCGTTGATCGGTTGTTCATGTGTATGCTCGTGTTATCACGAGTACCATAAAATCATTGTAATGTTTGACATTTGTAATGTATATCATGAAGAAAAAAAAACGGTGTCTCAAACACAGTTTTTTCCATAAACCCTATTATATAAGCCTCTGAGAACTCTGTTAATTTTTTACCATATTCACTTTTCTAATCTTACTGGTATATTTAAGGCAGAGTGCACTTAAGACGTAATGTATCTGAACAAAGGATTTGTAAGTAAGAAAATATTTTGAGATCAGTGGGCTAAATAGACCAGTATTTATAGTTTAAAGCCAATTCCTAACGGCTACAAACATTTATTGCCAACTGCAGAACTCGGACCCACAATCTGTATGCCAGCGCCCTGGGCGCACTTTCACGCGAGAGGCCATAGAAGGCCAAGGGAAGACAGGTGGATTAGAATAACCTGTAGGCATTACAAAATGGTCACAGTTTAGTTGTCTTGGAACTTATCGGGTGATGACCAAACTCATCTCTCAATTAATCTATTATACGTATAGTGTAGCTGTGCTAAAGGTGGCGGGGCGGAAATCCTCTCCTTATAAGAAATGGTACCAAAGAGCAAGAGAAATATCTTGACATAACAGTGATTTCGTTCGCATCGTTTGCGATTGCTCCTGGTTTTTTTTTTCTCGTTATAGGCTTTTTCTTTTTTTTTTTTTTGGGGGGGGGGGGGGAATGTGAAATATTTTAAATTCTGTTCAGGTAGTCTGTTGTAAAATACCCTTCATTCGATAAAAGTCATGATTTTGTGATTTTATGGTATTAGTCTATTAGGCCCTTGAGTAAAAAAGAAAGACCATAGCATTCCAAAAAACACACCAAACAAATAGGTCAGAGTTGCGTATGAAAAATCTTGCCCATAAAACCCCGTTACTACTTCTAATATTTCTAAGTCTGATTTAATCACTATTAATGAGCTATTAATGCAAACACAGTCACAATTTTATCACTATTAATGTAAATACAGTGAAACTTCTCTAACCGCCCAACCCCTCAAAACGGCCACATTTTTTCGGAACCATGACTGGCCGCCTCAGATAAGTTTAACTGTATACGCATGAGGAAAACGTTATATATTTTTTCTTGTGATCTACCAGAATCAAGCAAATCGCAGACCGAGAAAAAAAATCTAAATTTGAATAGGCAGATTCAGATAAAATTTAATTAACATTTAAATCTCTAGTAAAGATAAGCGTACAATGTTAACTATCCAACAATGACGTCAATAGCAGGTTCCGGAATGTTTATTTTTGTACATATAATACAAATTATAAAACACGGTAAAAAATAGTAGCAACCTTCGGTTTCAAGGTCTTTTTTTATTTATCCTTGTGAATAACGTTTTGATAAAAAAAAATTTAAAAAGGCTAAATTTAAATTTCGGGAGACGTGGGATTTCAGTTTAATTAAACACAGTGAAAACAAAATTGAGTTTAGCACATCAGATTTTTATTTTCAATAAATTTAAATGCTGATTTTATGCTATTTAAAATAACTGTTTTGTCTTTGGCATTCTATTTGATTCTCCTTCACAAAAATAATATATTCAGGCGAAATTGCAAAAGTTTTCTGGGAAATTTTTGTGTACTTGATAAAAAATTTCTCTTTAATTAAAAGAAATCTAAACAAATTTAAAAGTTTCTATAGAAAAATTTATAGAAAACTCATTCTTTTTTTGCACTTGCCCTTAAAATACTCGCAATCAATGTTCGATTTTTTATATAGAACAATTAAGACTTATAAAAATCATTTTTAAGATGTGTGGTGAGTATGAATTATAATGCATAGTAAGTATGTTGTGGAAGTATGCAGTAGCAAACAAGTGTGATCAATATAGAGAAATTTATGTATTAAATTAAATTTAAACTATGTATTAAATTAAGGCATTTAAGACGAAATCTTTAACTTAAGGAAAATTAAGGCAGAATGTAAAAGCCGTTATAGCATCACCATTTTCCAAAAAGATATAAAGTATTATTTTTCAAACCCCAATTAATTTTGACTGTCTTTCATTTTATATATATATATATATATATATATATATATATATATATATATATATATATATATATACATATATATATACATATATATATACATATACATATACATATACATATATATATACATATACATATACATATACATATATATACATATACATATATATATATACATATACATATATATATACATATACATATATATATACATATACATATACATATACATATATATATATACATATATATATATATACATATATATACATATACATATATACATATACTATACATATATACATATACATATATATACATATACATATATATATACATATACATATATATATACATATACATATATATATATACATATACATATATATATATACATATATATATATATATATATATATATATATATATATATATATATATATATATATAAATTCCTTGTTACAAAACGTAAAATTGTAGTCGTATGGCAGAAGAAAACAAACTTCAATAAAACCCACAGTTACGCGGATAAAAATCAGATTATTAAGTCATTCTGGGAGCGAAATGAGGCCTTCCCTGCACAAGGGATCATCGAGTTCATCTGAAAAGAGTAATTGTAAAAACACAATTATACAGCGCTTTATACCCCTAACTCGCGACGTGGACCCTCCCTGAGGACAGAATTGTTATTCGTTCAGCAAATTTGGAAATCACGGCGTCACCTTATATGGTAATTCCTGTAGTCTAAAGCTACAACCTGGCTAGTTTCTCACAGATCTTTTTTGGCTCAGAGTAACGGTATATATATATATATATATATATATATATATATATATATATATATATATATATATATATGTGTGTGTGTGTGTGTGTGTGTGTGTGTGTATGTATTACGAAAAATTTAAACGGGGTTGTAAAATTAATAATTTATCGGAAAAATAAAGTTAGGGAATGAGGAAAACGGTTTGACATAACATACACACACACACACACACACATATATATATATATATATATATATATATATATATATATATATATATATATATATATATATATATATATACGGTGATCTTATTAAAAAAACCCGCTAAAACGGCCGCGCGCGTGTGCGTGCGTGCGTGTGTGTCTGTGTGTCTGTGTGTCTCTACGTATGTAACTACTAGCTGAATACCCGTGCTACGCTACGGAGTACATTTTAGGATAATTACAATGAAAATCATAATGGATATATTTATAGACAAAATGTAGAAGAAAATATTCAAAATAAATCTAATAGAACATACTAAAGAATACAGTACAGTTAATATAGTACAGTTTGAGGAACATTTTCCCCGTCAATAACCAAAATTTTCACAACCATTTTTTGACGGAGATCTACTCAAAGAAGAGACACCGAGAATAGTCGCAGATAATATGTTTTTCCACACAAACGTATTGGAGTGTCATAGTTTACCCACTTAGGGATGGAATTTAAAAAATCATTTCTTATTGGCTATCCATGTCATAATAGGAATGTACTGCCAAAATTTCAGCCCTTTAGGTCCAGCAGTTTGGTCTGTACGAGATCTGTCAGTCAGTCACAGAACTATTTCATATATAAGTTTAATTTAATATCCATAAAACATTAATTTCAATTAAATTCTTAAAAAACGTCCCTCTCCATTAGTCTAGCAGTTAAATTTTATCTTTTACTGTATTTAAATATTTTTTGTCAATTTATTTCGTTGTTATGCACGTGACGCAAAATTAATTTAAAGTATCACAAAAAGAAAAGAAATCTCATGATCAGCATTTAATAAATTAAATTCTAAAAATTAATCTTCAAAAATTCATCAAAAATCAGAAATTGGAGGTAAAGATTCGAAAAAGACTTCATTTTAAAGGAATTTTTATGATCTTTCTCGTGATATAAATTTTATAACCCTCAGATTATTATTTTAAATGCAAACTTAAAAAAAGTTACAAAAACAGCTTAAAAATTTAATTTTAAAAAAATCTAACGACCGATAATCATAATATTTGTGGAAAATAGAGATGCCCCCATGAACAGACCTTCGGGGTCTTGAAACCGAGACTTTTTTAAAAATCGTTCTTAGTGCATCCCTACACTATAAGAAAAATCGCCATGCAAAATGTCAGCCTTTTAGGTCCAGCGGCTTCATCTGTGCGTTGTCTGTTAGTCAGTCATTCAACGGAACTGTTTTACATATATAGATGTATTCATAAAGACAGGTAGCGAGAGATTGACTAAGACACCGATATATTAAATATTAACAAATTAGACACAACAATAAACAATTCCATGAAAAATACTTAAAAGCATAATTTGACGGAATCCACTTTCAGATTTGCATTAAACCTTAATAGAGCAAAGAAGTCACCCCAATAAAACCAAGCTATTAACAGATCTGCTTGGGTTGACAGTGGAAAATAAATTTAATTATCTCTCATACAATGGCAAAATTTAGTCTCCGTTAATTTCAGAACGGGAGAGAGGTTACTGGGACGTTCAGCGCTAGGTTGTTCATAATTTTATTTGCCCGCTAAGAAGGGTGCTGCGAGCATATGCTGAAATTACCAACCATTGAAATGGTAATTAATGTTAAGATTTCAAAATTTCAGATAATATATGAGTAACTTTCAAACGGGTTTCATTCATCAGATAGTATTTCTCAGTTTTTGAAATACGCTAAATCCAAACTGCGAAATCTAGAAATTTACAGAATAAACCAAAAAATCATAGTAATCGAAAGTCAGTAACACTAACTTCATTTTTGACAACGAGGAAAAGCCATATAATTATACAATATGGGAATTTTTCAATTTTAAATTCATGCGTCCTTTCTTTCTTTATCTTTCACTTTATTTTTTATTTCATTTTATTTTATTTTATTTGGGGGGGGGGGATTTTGAACCAATTCTTATTAAAATAGTCATACATACAGTAATCATAAATTCGTTCTACTCTCTCTCTCTCTCTCTGTCTGTCTATGTATGTATATATATATATATATATATATATATATATATATATATATATATATATATATATAAATAAGAATAAGATGAAAGAGAAAACCAGTAATAGCTCTAAAGCTACTTGCAGCCAGGAACATACAACATGTAAAGAAAAGTATGAATAAGGTTTTTGACAGCATTTCTTCATCAGCGGTGTCAATACTGTCTAAAAACCAATGGATTGTTTCTGATGAGTATGATCTATTAAATAAACACACTCAGACACCGTACAATCCATTATTAACAGAAGAATTGATTAATAAATGAATTAAGTTTGAATAAAAGTACTTAACCAAAGAACACCAAGCCTGGCGCTAGTCAGAGTGGAAGTTAAGAACTTGTAACCGCAAGATGACTGACGTCATAAAACTTGCAACCATTGAGGTAGTGGATTCTCAGTTACAGACTTACTTAGGTTATCGAATTTTAAGACTATTATTCCTTTAATTATTTAGTTTTTATTATTGTTACTACTATGAGTTAATTTTATAATTATTTTATTTTACTTATGATTTTTATTTTTATTTTTAGTAGTTATTATTTCTATTTTAACCTATTGTTATGTTTAACATATTAATGCAACAGAACAAACTATTCATTAAAACAAAAACAACCAATTATGTTTTTGGATAGACTTACTGGGTAATTATTCCGAGTTAGCACAGCTTTCAAGTCTATAATATGCTTAATCCTATTGTCTTTAGAACATAGCCTATTTATACGAACTAACTGATTTACAATAATGTTATTAAAAACAGATTTATGTAAACAGGTTAGATAATTTTGAAATTTAACAATATTAAAATAGTCAGATCTTTTGTCGTATATATATATATATATATATATATATATATATATATATATAATGCAAAATATCATTTGCCTACATATATTTCCATTGTTCTACTGATTTTCATTTCTTTTTGATTATTTCATTCGGAAAACTTTAACAACCGATGATCATAATATTCGTGGAAAATAGAGATGCCCCATGAACAGACCTTAGGGGTTTTAAACCCAAGTCCCGCTGAGAATTGGTGGCCCACTGACTACATATCAGTAGCCCTTTGAGGCAATTTCCTTGAAGTTCTAAATAAAGCTTACCCGCAGAATGAAAACGCTCAGGTGACAAAGATCGCGAGCAGCAAAGGGAAAAAGGTAGAATAAAAAAGTTTCACTGCGTTCTTATTCGCCCCTCAATTCATCATTACTCTCAGGAATGAGAAGTTCCTAGAATGTTTCTCTAGGTTTTTACAACCCTTCCTAGAAACAAAATTATACGTAACGTGCCCCAGAACTATTTATTATTGTGAGTAATATTTTTTTCCCAGGAACGAGAATGAATAAAAGCGACCCCAGACCAGATTTGATGTTAAATATATTGGGTTTTTACGAAGAATATAAAATTTTAAAAAAAATGTCTCGGACACTACCACTTGGAAAGATCTCTTTGGAAAATGCGGATTACATCTGTTTATACAGATTTGACCAACATAAAAGAGTATAAAAATTCTCACAAAGACTGGGATGTCATGCATTCTGATGCAACGTGAGTGCACTATTATGAATAAAATTAAATTGTAATATAGTTGTATTAGAGAAGGGTACTTTTTCCTGTCTCACACTGTACAAAGTATATGGCTATTGAAGTTGCTTCCGACAATTCTTTCTATTGTAGTGGGGCCTGCGTAAGCAAACGAATTTAGTAATGGCGCCTCTGACCTGGAAATTGGAAGACTTCAAAATTGTAAGGTATTAAGGTAAAAGCCCTTGTGCATAAAACTGAAAATAAAAGAATCCGAAATGCTAAATTTAGTCTATGTTTTATTCCATGACGATGAATTTTTGTGTAAACAATGCTCTCCCAGAAAAAAAGCGTAGATACATTCGTGAACTTCAGCTATTCCAATTGCATGAAACTCAACGTTTTGCCTCAACCAGAAAATGTTAAACATCAGCAATAGGCTCCTAGCCGCATAGCTATCATTTCAGCGCATTTCCTCAATCCATATTGCTAACTTAAGAAGCAGCAATAAAAAATTTACTATGTTACATTATTTTTGCTTTAAAATTCTTAACCCATTCTATTTACCATAATTTTTCAGACCATAAGACGTACAGGACGACAAGACGCACCTTAAATTTATGGGAGAATTTTTAGAAAAGATATTTATTATTTATATATATAAAATATATGTATGTATATATATATATATATATATATATATATATATATATATATATATTAAATAATGTATATAATATAAAATTTTATTTAAGATTTTATTTAAGATTTGTAGATGTTACCAAGCCCTCCTTAATAAAAATAGTAATATAATAATATTTTCGCCAAGAGAATGGTAATTGTATTGTGTATTAAAATTCTTCGCTAATACAAAATGCATCACGTGAACATCAATAAACATTTATTTATCTAGGAGACAATATAAGCATTTTACTGAACGTTAATTCTATGTTTAATTATTTACACGTTTTAATTCCTAGAAAAATAGAACTCGTCAATATTTTAAGAAGCAGAGAATAAATAGCGCTCTTAAACGAAAATACTTTCTTTCCGTAAATCTTTTTTTTTTTCAGGTAATACAAATTGATAAACAAAAAATTATTCTTCTGTGAATTCAAGTCCAAAAAATAAGAAACGACACCCATCGAAGTAAATTACTATCAAAACAGACTTTCTCCGAAAGCTTATAAAAGAATATTTTGTCCAGAATACATTAGGAAAAGTACCCAGAGACAAGTTTTTAAAGGCACAACACGAAGACTCTCAAAATCCCATCATACTCTCCCCAGCGACCTGTCAAAAGTATCAACAACCTCATTTGGCGAAAAATTGACTCCTGCCATCCAGGCAAATATTATTCTCGTAAAATCTAAATCGGTAGACACACAATCTCCACTAAAAACTTGGAAACAAGCTCCTGATTCACAGCCTCCTTGTCGATATCTTCAGTACGTAAAAAAAAAGTTTAAAAAAAAGCAGCTCCAGAGAAAATCCCAGCCTATTTCTGTTGAAGAGTATTTTCAGAGAAAACTGAAAGGCTTCTTTTCACTCAATTTGCAGATGAGGGCTTTCTGGTTCAAGAAAATGAAATGAGATTTAAAGGGGCCTGAGGTACAGAACCCTTATAAACAAGCACTTTTTGTTTTATTTGGTCAAAATATTCTATATAGCTTTTAAAGTTAAATAAACCAAACCGTATGTTTCTATGATGTTGCATTGCTGTACACATTTGTAATGCTTCGCCACCTTTGAGTAATCAGTTGTGGATCTGTCTTTCAAGTCTTTATGCCGTAAGGGAACTTTCCTTCATTTGCCATATTTAAAAGGATATATCTTAAATCTGGAAAGATCTCTGAGAGCTTATCTACATTTTTTGTTTTATTTGGTCAAAATATTCTTTATAGCTTTTGAAATTAAATTAACCAAACCGTATGTTTCTGGTTCAAGAAAACGAAATGAGATTCAAAGGGGCCTGAGGTGCAGAACCCTAATAAACAAGCACTTATCGCTTAATTTGGTCAAAATATTCTATATAGCTTTTAAAGTTAAATAAACCAAACCGTATGTTTCTATGATGTTGCATTGCTGTACACATTTGTAATGCTTCACCACATTTGAGTAATCAGTGGTGGATCTGTCTTTCAAGTCTATTTATGCCGGAAAGGAACTTTCCTTCATTTGCCATCTTTAAAAGTATATATCTAAAATCTGGAAAAATTCTGGTTATATCTAAAATCTGGAAAGATCCTGGATATATCTGAAATTACTTATCTTTATGATATTGTTTTTTCAACTGTTTCCGGTGTGTATGGATGGCACCGGTTGAGCTCGGGGTGTTTCCAACTTTTCCAACTGGCCAGTGTCTCCTAATGCAACTGGAGGTCCCAAAATAGCTATTAATCATCCTCCTTTCCAGAACATATAGCAAAAGACAAATTTCGACGAAATATGGTATTAAAAGTCATTTTTTTTCACTACAGATATAGAAATGTTGATTTGCTAAATCAAATTTGTAATTTTAGATAGTCTGAAATTATACTTATAAAAAAAGTTTTGTCAATCAAAGGAAACTAGTGACGTTTAAAACAACCCCCCTCCCCATTTTTCGAATTTAAAAAAAAATCTAATTCCTATCTCTTTTGAAAAATGAAAATTATGCATGTGTTTAGAATTTCTCATTCGTTTTCGATGTACGATTGCCTTCAGTAGTTTAGAATCAGTCTAAAAATTCTGAAACTATTTTTATAGAGCAAAAACTACCCTGCAAAGAAAAAAAGTGATATAAATTGTTTAAAATTTTTATAATTAAATTATTAAAAAGCCTGATAGAAACTTATTTTGAATCCTTCCCTATATAAATAATAAAAAATTATGTAAATAGAGGTATTATTTCAGCAGATAAGGCCCAAACTAAGCTTGGTTTAAATTTTGAATTTTATTTTTAAACAGTATTGCAAATAATTGAAGAATTTTGTTTACGTGTTATGAATGCATTTATATAAAGATACATATATGGGTAAAAAATCATACCGAAATTCGTACTGATTAAACAAATTTAAATTGTACTAACAAACAGGCATTTATCTTGAAATAAAAAAAATTCTTAAACTGATACTTTTTTTGAGGAAAAAAGAACATCATAAACAGTCAAGTTGGCTTATGCTGTAGCTGTGCTTTTCTCAACATTATCGGCGATGCTTTCTTTATGGGAAGGAGGCATTTGCACATAAACCTCAAAATTTAGATCTACGCATGCTTTAAGTTCTATACAATTGCATACGTAATCTATGTATAAATATCGGTCGAATTATTTTCGTGCATATATAGGACATACCAATTCAAAACTGCTTTTAATTAAAGTTATACCTCCCGTAGGAAACAACTCGATTTAAGGGAAAATCTTCAAGTCCTAGTCCCTTGGTTTAGAAGTACTAATGCCTTTACCTTCAAATAAGAAGCTCTTTATGCAAAAGACTCTTAAAGGGATCTGATATTTAAAATCAATCTTTTACCTCAAAATTCAAAAAATTCCAAGACATACAAAGCCTGTGGTAGAAAATATTTCTTGAAAGCCAGCTAACAAAGAAAAATGATGATCATAGCCAAGAATTTCTCAGTTTTAAAATAACCGGAAAGTGCTTGGAAAATCGAAAACCTGGTGAAAAATGGAATGAAAAGTATGAAAAACGAAAGCAGAGGACCTTCAAATAAACAAAACACTTAAGTTCTTTTCAAATGTTGGTAGCGGAGTTTAATTATTAAATGTACTATTCATATGGAGAAAAAAAAAGTTGTACAACAAAAAATTCAAACCAAACTCTTTTGCCATAGTATTTTAAGGATCATTTTATTGTATCTTACATAAATTTGATTTTTTAAAATTTTTATTCAATAAATGAATAATGAAACAGCTAAAAATTATATCTTGAATTACATACAATAAATATATAAGATAACGCAATTCACAATTTATTGTTTATATTGTTGATATTATTGAATATACAATATGTTAGGTGATAAACAATGAACCTCCAATGAAGGGGCACTCCGATTAAGTGCCGAGTTCCATCGGTGTGGTAACACTACATATTTCTTTTATTCGTTTCACTTATCAATGGCCGCTCCCAATTCTCAATTAATGTGCCTCCCCTATCCTTTGGGTGTGTTATTGTGTAAAATCAAGTCTAATGTTTGATTTTTGTAATGTATGATTCCCCTCCTGCCGTATTTTTTGTCGATACGTCTACATAACTTATCAGAAATTAAATTAAACAAATATTCAAAAGAGCACGAAATAACGCTTACTGAAGGAGTAAGGTATCCAGTTTTTCCCCATAAATGAGTAAAATCCACATAAATGAGTAAAAGGAGTTTGATATAGAAGTATCTATGATCAGAAAAATCGATCTTTCTTGAAAAGATTACCTGCGAAATAAGTTGGCATCTAATCGAATTTTTACTATTGTTTAAAAGCAACTGTTTAAAAGCAAACCATAAAGCAATTTTTAAAATATGCTTTATGGTTTAGTAAAATACATAATCATTATATTGTGCCTTAATGTGTAATGTTTGATCAAAATTTTATTATCAGTATTCTTATTATTATTAACTAACTCACTCGTGGCACAACAGCCCGAATTGCTTTTCAACACTGTGGTCCAAGGCCTGCGGTGCCCTTCTTCGCTTTCATAACCATGGGCTTTGGGTGCCATACAGCATATGTCTCTGTCAGGTGGTCAATCTGACGCGGTACTCCCAGAATTAGTTCCCAAGTATGCTTGGTCCTCATTTTATCGAGCCACTCAAGGGATGAAAGGCATGAGTCGACCTTGCCCAGTCGCTGGGTCGAAATACCCTGGACCTGTGGCGTGGTAGCTTGACGCTTTTAACCACTACGCCACCGGGCTACATTATTATTTATTACTATTATCATATATGCCAAAACACGTGTTTATTTTGCTCGAATATCTTTTTGAACTTGACAATTTATTCATTGTATACCACAAGCTTTATTTATTAAAGATCATAGTTTAACGTTACAATACCCAAAACCAGCCGAGCCTTTAGCCTCCTCAAATTTTCTGTTTATCTCGCGAGCAAAAAGTTAATATTTCTTTACAATAAATAATTCGTTTCGAATTAAACAGCACACTATAGTTTGATTAACTCGGACTTGAATATAGGTCAGAGGCCAAGGACTGGGGCGGAGAATAAGGTCATTAAATTCAAAGACATTTATAATTTTTGCTTCGGGTATTCTTATACTTTTAACTTTGTTAATGCTTTTGTGTTCCTTCATGTTTACCATTTTTTCCCGCTAATGTTCCGCAAGGTTAATGAAAACATGACGGCAGTTATAAAAACGGGGACTAGCTAGACAATGCTTTGTTTCCCATTTTACTTACTGAGCATAAAACCCTTAATGCTTAGGGATTAAAGGGAAACCTTTTCCGATTATTAAAACTTCCAAGCCATTTCCGCACTTTGTTTTTCCCTTTAATAATACCAGTAGTTCTATTTATAAAGCAGCTTATACTCGAAAGTATTTCTTATCCACAGTTCAACGAATGCAACTATATATGTAACATAAACTAATTAATGGGCCAATTCATTAGTTTTACTTTGTTTCTAAGAATAAAACCAAGTAAAAAATCACGGATTGGGGCAATTATTCTTTATATTGCGATTATTCCTATGGTTAAATACCTTCCTATGGTAAGCGAAAGGTTAACGCGGATTATAGTCGTGTGTACTTCTGAATTGTTCAATATTAAGGGTTAATCTTTTCCCCACGGCGTGGGGATAGCATGTATCCCAAGAATAAATGCCCAAGAAAATAAATAAATAAATATATATATATATATATATATATATATATATATAAATATATATATATATATATATATATATATATATATATATGTATATATATGTATATATATATATGTATGTATATATATATATATATATATATATATATATATATATATATATATATATATGTATATATCTATCTCTCTCTCTCTCTCTATATATATATATATATATATATATATATATATATATATATATATATATATATATATAATATATATCTATATATATCTGTGTGTGTGTATGTATGTATGTATGCATAACCCCCTTAATGGCCATTCATACGAAAGGGGTATGAAATTTCCCGTTCTAAAGAGGGAATTGAAAATATGAGCCCCGTAAGCCAAAGGTTAAGTAGAACTTATTCTCGCGCTCTGGAAACGGACCACGCACTTTTAAGTATATGAACATATTTTTGCTCATGCTCGCAACGATACTGCGCGACAAATAACTTAAATACAGTATTACTGCTTTAGTAATTGAAATAATACATTTGATCATTATAGCTAAAATTCTTATAAGAATCTAATTTCTATAATATTCTTCGTCAAAGCATTGTTGATAAAATGCTTGCAAGCGAATTCGACTTCTAAAACTGTAATTTCCCCATCTTCTCCGAGTTATTGGGCGAGAAGCGAACAAATAGCTTAATTTGACTGCTCTTTAGATACTTTTTTGCTTTCGTTCTTTTTTTAAGTAGAGGGAGGGGGGAGGAGAGGCTGTCTTTTGCCAAAGTGTGATTATCTTGAAGATCTAACTCTCTGAGACAATCTTTCGTTTAATGTCGTCACTGGTCACAAAAAGATATTATCATCACTCTTTTTTACCGATGGTATCTTGATTTGGTTTGTCTCTACGTGTTGGTTTTCAGCTTCAACTTTTATACGTTTTCCTTCAGACGCAGGAAAGTGCTGCGACCTGCGTCTTTCGGTGCAAGTATGTATATTGAAAACCTACTCTTCAGACTTTTTGTTGTTGTTTTAACCTTTAGCTTACGGTGCCCATTTCTCCGATTCCATCTTTAGAACGGGGAATTTCATACCCCCTTTCTAAGAACGGCCATTAATGGGGTTATATATATATATATATATATATATATATATATATATATATATATATATATATATATTCCTTCTTGGGCCCGTATTATTCTTGGGATACATACTATCCCACACCATAAGGAAAAGGTTAATAAATAAATGTTTATTTTTTAAAATAGTTTTTGTTTCAATTTTATACACACACGGAGACATATATATATATATATATATATATATATATATATATATATATATATATATAATCATTACCCCGATAGTCTTTCCAAGCACATAATTAGTTGTTTTAAATTTAATGAATAGCTTGTTCTATTGCAATTAATTAGTAATTCAATATAATAAGATTAATTAGTGAAAATAACAACTAAAAATTAATATTAATTAATAATAATTAAATTCTTAAGTAAAAATATTAAATAATAAATAATAATATATTACTCTAAGTAATAATAAAAACACTAATTTAATTTAGGTTATTAGTCCTATAACACAGTCTCCATAGTAAGTCTGTTTCTGTGTTTTCATTAGCTCCATGGTTCCAAGGCTTGAGACGTCAGTCTTCTTGCGGTTTCCTACTCTTAACTTTGTCTAGCGCCAGGCTTGGTGTTCTATGATTAAGCAACTATTTATTCAATTCTTCTGTGTCTTATGGATTGTACGGTGTCTAAGTATGTTTATTGATTAGATCATACTTATCAGAAACAATCCATTGGTTTTTATACAGTATCGGCACCGATAATGAAGAGATGCTGTTTAAAACCTATTTAATTCTCGACTTTTCATGTTTCTAGTTCCTGGCTGCAAGTAGTTTTAGAGCTTATACTGGTTTTTCACTTTCAACTTTGTCATATATATATATATATATATATATATATATATATATATATATATAATATTTGAAGAGCGTACTTTACATGACTTGCGAAAACGAAAATTAAATTCAGCGATTGGATACACGATAGTTATCGTATTCTTATAATTTTTGGATTTATTATTTTTTTATTATTATATATATATATATATATATATATATATATATATATATATATATATATATATACAGATGGAGTACAAAATAATACGAACACCTGTGAAAAAGTATGACGTATTTCACATCTGCAGTACAGCCGCGCCACCTGAAACAGAAGTCTGCCACCTAGTGAGCGTGAAGAGGAAGGTATCAGTCTCTCAACAGCAGTCACCTACGTTGCATGCTTATATCGAACTGTCTGTGATAAGTTGAAATGTCAGACCTGTCAGAGTTCCAAAGAGAAATGATAGTTGGAGCGCGTTTAAGTGGAGCATCGGTTACGGAAACAGAAAACCTTTTGGGGTTTGCAAGGAGTACGGTATCAGCCGTTTTGACAGCGTACACGAAAGAGGGTAAGACGACGTCTTCAAAGCACAACAGTGGTCGAAAGTCCAAGCTTGCTGATAAGGATAGACGGGTCTTGAAGCGCATAGTAGCCCGAAAGCACAAGCAATCGTTATCCGAGATAACATCCGAAATGAACAGTCATCTCCAGGACCCCGTTTCAACAAAAACTGTCAAAAGCGACGCCAATGGTGCAGAGATCACAAAGGCTGGTCCCCACAGCAGTGGCAAGAGGTAATATGGTCAGATGAATCGTCATTCACCCTATTTCAGACGACCGGATGCGTTTATGTCTGGAGACCGCCCAAAGAAGCGTTTCATCCTGAATGCCTCTTGCCGACTGTGAAGCGTGGGGGTGGCTCCATTATGGTATGGGGTGCGATATCTTGGCGCGGTCTTGGGCCACTTGTTATTCTGCATGGGAGGATCAAATCCAATCACTATCTAAGCGTTCTAGGGGATCATGTACATCCTTTTGTCCAGACTTTATTCCGTGGAGAGCGACCGCTTTTTCAAGACGACAATGCCCCTATCCACACTGCTAGGTGTGTTCAAGAATGGTTCGAAGAGCATGACGATGCAGTTGAACATCTCGCCGGGCCCCCTCAGTCTCCGGACTTGAATATTATTGAACATTTATGGCAATATTTGGAGTCCAAACTTCGTTCCCGATTTCCACCTCCATCCGGACTTTCGGAATTAGAGACCGCTCTGCAGGAGGAATGGCTTAATATTCCTTTAAATACTGTCTATGACCTTTATGCATCTATCCCACGTCGCATTAAATCTGTACTTCAGTCAAAGGGTGGACCAACCCCCTATTAAAAAAGATTTTCCATTATTTCACAGGTGTTCGTATTATTTTGTCCACCATCTGTATATATAATGTGAGGATGTCTGTAAAGCAGTGGTTCTCAAGCCAGGGGCGTGGTTGATATTCATGGGAAGTGCGGATGGTTAGTAAACTATATTTGAAGAGCGTACTTTACATGACTTGCGAAAACGAAAATTAAATTCAGCGATTGGATACACGATAGTTATCGTATTCTTATAACTTTTGGATTTATTATTTTATTATTGCAATGGGATAGGGATGTAAATAGCATAAAGCCATTGTTTTGTTTACTGTTAACGTAATTTTTTTTTTATAGTTGGTGCTACTAGGGCCTATATTTGGCTGTCTAGGCCACTGCTAAAGCGCGTTCGTAAACTTGTATCTAACGCATGCACCTTAACCGTTCTTCACTTACACATTTTTAAAATTTATATATGATCCAGGCCTGAAAGGTGGGGGCGTGGGATCCAAAGGTCATCTAAAGGGGGGGGGGGATGGACATAAAAAGATGGAGAATCGCTGCTATAAAGATACATATAAACATTAATAACAGCACAGATCTATCTCTCTGTCTGGAACGCTTTTTCCTTTTTGTTGCCATATTCAAATGTACTTTGATTACCACGTTTTAAAAATAAAATAAATTGAAATTAATCTTTAATTGTTGAAATATTTTAATATTATACTTTCCCCTCGATCAAAATATATAAAAATATTTTTCAACTTGTAACATCTTTAAATGAAAAATACCGAACACCTCAGTGGTTTATATTTGGTGCGTGTTCATTTATGGATTAAAATTATGAAACAACTAAGTTAAATTTTTTCACCGCAGTTAATGTATTAATTAGTTAACGTTACTGGAAAATTTACTGTAATACGTTTACTTATTACGTTTGATACTGTTAACAGACAGAATTTAATATTTCAAAATTAATACATGTAATAGAATTAAGTAAAGCGATGCTATTATGTAGAGTTCAGATTTTATTTAAATTTTAAAAAAATATTGCATCTTAAATGGATCATAATATTGCTGATATTGCACAATTTTAAATAATTAAAAATGTGTATAATTTAAATAAAAGAAAGTAGAGAAACTATTAAGTATACAAATAATATTGACTTTGCAGATGTAAATTGATAAAAATTAAAATTAACACGTCATTTTTGACGGGCTAACTAGTAGTAGTTATATAGATGCTTAAGCGCAGAAAGAGTGACTCACCGTGTTTGTGCTTTAAGATGCAGATGCAAATGTAAAGAGTTCCCTTTAATTGAAACCACATTTATAATTCGTAAAATCAAACCACAAACACGAATTTTTAAAACGAATTCCTTATTGCTTGTACTCGTGAAATTCAACAAATGGCACCGAATGCCAAAAACTCGGCGTCATTTAGAAACGAGAACCCAACAACAACAACAAAAAACAAACACACCTAAACAGCTAAAAAATATATTTTTTACCATCTTCTTCTTCTTCAAAGAAAAAATAACGAGAATCAACATTATTTGAAGAAAAGCAAATGTAAATACATCCTTTGTCATCGCATTCTTTTAAATCCCGTTCTCTGAGTACTTTTCAAACAAGTCCAACATTTCTGACACACGTATATTTAGTTTTCTTGGAAGTTGATAGTTGAACGATTATGAGAAACATGAAACTGCCTTTTTTTTGTCAGTATAATTCAGAAGATGGTCGATCCGTGGAAAGAGTTCAGCAGAAGAATTCGCAGCTTTTTTGCGGTAAAGCGTAGAGTGTCATGCTCTGCGAACCAACGAAATGAAAATGAAAGCTAGTTATTATGCTTAAAAACGCAATGACGTCAAAACGAATTTATTTAAAGAAAGAAAAATATTTCTCGGAATATCTGGGTACATTCTAAATAGATACTGGCTCTTTAAATAGCGTCGAAATATTTTTTGATGTTAGATGCAACAGCTTAAGTGCATCCAGTACGGAATTGTCTCTTCCAGATGATGCAATTTATAATCCCTTTAACAATTCAATTAATTAATTCTAAATAACAGAAAGACTGACGTCAAAATAAATTTACTTAAAAAGAATTTCTTGGAATATCTAGGTACATTCTAAATGAATACTGGCTCTTTAAATAGCGTTGAAGTATTTTTTGATGTGAGATACAACAGTTTACGTGCATGCACTACGGAATTTTCTCTTCCAGAAGATGTAATTTACAATTCAATTAACAATACAATGCAATTAATCAGTTCTAAATAACAAAAAGACTGATGTCAAAATAAATTTACTTAAAGAAAAAAATATATTTCTCGGAATATCTGGGTACATTCTAAATGGATACTGGCTCTTGAAATAGTGTCGAAGTATTTTTTGTAGTTAGATGCAACAGCTTAAGTGCATCCAGTACGGAATTATCTCTTCGAGATAATTTAATTTATAACCCATTTAACAATTCATTTAATTAGTTCTAAATAACAGAGAGACTGGGGTCGAAACAAATTTACTTAAAGAAAAAAATTTCTTTGAATATCTGGGTTCATTATAAATGGATACAGGCTCTTTAAATAGTGTCGATGAATTTTTTTACGTTAGATACAACAATTTCTGTGCATCCACTTCGGAATTGTTTCTTTCAGAAGATGTAATTTATAATTTTATTAACAATATAGTTCAATTAAGGGGAAAGTGGACCATCAAACCTAACTTTTTTTGTTTTAAATGGATTTGCTTGAAATTTGAATATGTGATTAGTACCATAGATATGTAAAAGTGGTTAAAATTTAAAGATGAAATATTAATAATTTATGAATTAGGGATTATTAATTATATCAAAAATTGGCCTAATTAAAAATGCTCCAGGCGCATTTTTCTTGCATATAATATGGTAATTTTTATTTACAGGATACCTTATAGAACTAACAATGAAACTTATTGCATATTTTAAGCATTCATTAAAAATATAAAAAGAGAAAAAAAATAGTGAAAACACCCTTTTTATTACGCAAAATACCTATAAATCATCTTTTCAAGTACAAAATTTAGAAATTCTGAGCTACGAAGCATAGTTTTTTTCAATAAGATTTATTTGATATACAGTTAAGTATATAAAACTTAAATTTCAAAGCAATACGATAGTTAAAAATTCGTCTGGAGCAGTTTGAATATTCGCATGACATGAAAATTTTTATTTTGAGAAAAACACATTTAAAGTTATTACTATTAGTAACCGCAAAATATCTAAATTAAATACAAATTCCTATAACTAGGAAAGTAATCACAGAAATTAAAAATTCTTTTTGCAACACATTCCTACTCGTCCGTAGTTTCACAATTCAATAAAATAAAATAAATCGAATTTTTGGACAAATTTCACAATTTTGAAAGTCTACTGTCCCCTTAATCAGTTTAAATAACGAAAAGACTGACGTTAAAATAAATTTACTTTAAAATAAAATTTCTTGGAATATCTGGATACATTCTAAATGAATACTGGCTCTTTAAATAGTGTCGATGTATTTTTTTATGTTAGATACAACAGTTTACGTGCATGCACTACGGAATTTTCTCTTCCAGAAGATGAATTTACAATTCAATTAACAATACAATGCAATTAATCAGTCCTAAATAATGAAAAGACTGATGTCAAAATAAATTTACTTAAAGAAAAAAATATTTCTCGGAATATATGGGTACATTCTAAATGGATACTGTTCTTTAAATAGAGTCGATGTATTTTTTTATGTTAGATATAGCAGTTTAAGTGCATTCGTTACAGAATCGTCTCTTCCAGAAGGTGTAATTTACAATTCCCTTAACAATTTAATTCAATTAATCAGTTCTAAGTAACAGAAAAAAATAAATAATACAAATAGTAGTGCAATGTATTATACTTTACGTTATTAATATGAATGACACCATCGAAAAATTTACTGCATAGTAACATACCAAAATTTTCTTAATTTATTCTTTGATTTTTAATAAACTATTTCATAATAGACATTAAAGGAACTAAAGTTTATTAGTTGTTTGGCTTCAGAGCGTTAATGTCATTATTTTTTTAATTGATAACTAAACTGACCGATATCTGCAACTTAAATCCTATTCCAGACCACTACAAATACATCTACGGCTGCAATACTCTGACCTGTAGATTATAGAATTGAAGACTAAGTACCCTAGCTTTTTGTCAACAGTCTAGAAACATCTAAAATAAAATTTTATTTTTAGTAAAAAATTAATCTATGAATACCATTTTACATACTTATCGAGATAAAATATTTTGAAATAGTTTTACTTCAGTATAATTATAATAGAGTAGCTCTGTTAATAAATTATTCAGTGCTTTACACATATTAGAAACTTGAGCAGTATAAAATTCAACAATTACTTTACATACTTGTATAATCTAATTACAAATTAAATATATTTTATACGCGCTTTTATAATGTAGGCTGAGGTTCAATGCAAAAGGCCCGCATGTGCGTATTTAGTGATGGTACAAACATCAATTGCTGTTAGCAAAATTATACGTATATACATTTGGTTCTAAAAGAGGAAAACTTTTTGCAATAACCAAAGATTTTCATATGCTTTATCAAGCGATATATTGGAGACAAGAATTTTCATGAATCAGTTTTTTTTCTTTTCCCCATATTTAATTTTACTCCAAAATCATATTTACCAATAAAGTGGAAACTGACTTGTGTCGCTATTGTAACCATACAACAGAGAGTCATTCGCTCATTTTCCTTTATACGGCTAGATTAAACACTAAGACAGGTACGAATAATAAATGTTTTCAGGGTACTTAAAATTTTTTTTTTCTTCGTGTATCATTCTAGGAAAGTAGCAATTTATCGGGTAGATATTCAGATGACTGTAAAATCAAATAAAGTAACCTTCCAACAAAAAAGCAACTAAAAAATTATATTTAAGTTTGCCTGATTAGTTGTTGTTTCTAACGGCCCCTATCGGATAGTATTCCAGACCATGTTCATATAGGCTAGCGAGCTGGGGGGGTGCTGTTCCTGTTTATAATGGCACCAACAGGGTCGGAGTCTAATTAGCCAGGTACCACCTCAATTTTGACAGATCATCCCCAGGGGCGATATCGGGGGGGGGGGGGTCGTACCCTCTCCCACCCTCTTTGATCTCATATAGGGACTTTCCGGTCTACAGATTTAACGTTCTCATATCTGACCTAGACAAGGAGGTATTTAATGGCGCTATGCTCAAGATTCGTTTCGAGCCCCCCCCCCCCCCCAGCACTACGCGCTACTACTAGGCTACCTGAAGCCTGCCTGTTTTGTTGAAATATGATAAAAATAAGAAGTCCTAATCAGCATTGAAAATAATAAAAGATTTATAACCCCCTCCCCGCCCCCCCCCAAAAAAAAACACTCCAGAACGACAAGTGTCACGCTTTAAATTGATGTTCTATTAAAGGAAAAAGTTACGTACTTTATTTAATCATTATTTAAAACCTAAATGAAATTAGGTTTAAGGGGACGAGGGACTCTATACCACGAATTTTTAAATTTTCAATTTTCAACTCTATTTACAAAATGAGAATAATTTGTGTTCCTTTTTAGTACAATTGAAGACCCATAGAATTCAAAATAAAATTTCTTTCGGGAAAATAATGCTTGTTCACAAAATTTTTAACATTTTTCAAAATTCTCCATGTGAATTCCAAATCATTTAAAAACCTTAACATTTTACCATATATATATATATATATATACATAATTGAGTTTTGATTTTTATTTTGTATGAATCTAAAGCCATTGGTTATTTTTTTTTAATCTGCCTGTTATTTTTTTATGTTTTTGCTTTATTCCATGGTCTTTAAATTTGAAAAATATTCGTGATTTCACAATTTTGTGGCAAATGTTTCAATAAACAATCTTGAGAAATTTGAAAAAAATCAGTTGAAAATAAATTACCATGGAGCATTTTGAAAAATTCTAACATTTTTGAATAACTTTCTGAAAATCAGGTCTTATTGTTACAAAATACTTATTTGTGAAACCTAAGTGTCCTCAATGTGCTAGAAGAGAATATTAATTATTCTGATTTTATGTGAAGAGTAAAATATTGAAAATTTAACCAGGCAATATTTTACTCATACAGGATGCATTTCACAGATAATCTAAAATGCATAAATATATTTAAATAAGGTTTGGATAACTCATATCACTAATGGTTTCAAGTAATTCGAAATTTCTGTGTTTACTGACTATCAGTTCAACAATGGGAAGAGAAATTCAATCGGAATATACTTTAGACTCGAAAGAAAAGTACTGACTCATTTATATCGTACAGCACTAAATTGTTTCATCTCGTGCCAGACGATAATAAAGCAAGTGATGTGCCCCGTTAAATCTTACCGTTGACAGTCCTCGTCACAATGCTTGACAATTGGGAGTTAGAATACATCAAGGCTATTTATAAAGCTATTGAACTATTTTGTCATCGTAATTACGTGCATGCATATATATATATATATATATATATATATATATAGAGAGAGAGAGAGAGAGAGTTTTGACTTTCTATTTTCAGACATTGGGTAATATGGCAATTTCTTAAATGTCTAAATATATCCCTTATATGACAAACATAAATAAGAATATATGAAGAGAGATAGAAAGCGAGAGAGGGAGAGAGAGAGAGAGAAATAGACAGAGAGATAGAGATAGAGAGATAGATAGATAGATAGATAGATAGATGTGAGAGAGAGAGAGAGGGGGGGGGGGAATGAGACCTATTTAATAATCTCGCCAGATAAGTTATGTTTGCCACTTCTACATATCTATTCTTTATAGTTAGTAAATACGATAGGGAAATGTTGTATTCCATAGAATATTGAAATTTATTGCTTTTTGGAGAATGTATGTTTTTAAATATTTTTATGGTAAAAAAATACCCACAAGGACAAAAATCTCATAAGTTGTGATTTAATTTATTTCGAAAAATAAGGATCGCTACTACTTAATTCAGTACATAAAAATATTTTTCCAGGAAATGCTAAACGATAAACTTTTGACCCCCTCTCTTATGCACAGTTAAAGTAACGAGTATACTGCGTTTATCTGCAATCATCTGATATGATTAAATTTGTTTTAATACTAATATCAGATGGCAATTTTAAATAGAATTTTTAAAAATATACTATACGTTAAAAAAACATACAGTGATAATATAAAATGTGGTTAACAGACTAAAGTCTTCATTAGTTATTACCAATATCTACATTCTTAACTTTACCATGTAAAGGAAAAGTTAAACTGAAGCACTAATTTGTACATTTGCTGATTTCTAGAATAGTCCTCAACTGCAATAACTCGATAATTTTTAATTCCAATGATAATTCTTTTTGCTGATAATTTTAATGATAATTTTTTTTTCATACATGCAATTAAACTTAAAGTTATTAGTAAAGGGAGACATGCTTTGCCACAGGCTGTATGTATTTTAGTGTAGATATATATTAAAATAAAACAGCCATTAATTTGAAAAATGAGCTGAATTTCAGCTGAAAATCCCTGTTTTCAGATTAATTACTTATCACCTAAGTCTTGAACCAATTTTTAAGAAATTTGTTCAATGCCATATTTGAACAAAATATATTTAAACTATTAAATATCAGCCAATGATGTTTTTTCATTATAATATTACTATTTAAAGCTAATATCAATATAATTTAAGCAAAAACATCTGGTCCATGCTATCATAACTGATTTTAACGCTTTATTTACTGAATTAGTTTATGTTTCGTACAATAGGTAGATACTGATATAGCAAATATGAATAAGAGAGATAATTAATTTTTAAAATTTATAACTACAAAATTTTTAGAACTTAAATATAAGTTACAAGAATAAACCTATTGTGTGAAGTTTTAGTGATAATAATTTACATACAGAAACCTGATTTCATACTCCTAAAATGGCAGTTTCTGATAATAAATTGTCAGGAAGAAATGCGAGTTGCCAATGCCATATAAATTTTTTAGATCATTATTTCCAAACACGTTGGCATCATTAGACAACAATGCGTTTCGAAAGAGCAAAATTTCTGGTTTTATGTGAGAAAGAGAGAGTTTAACTTCAGTTGGGAGAAAATACAATTTTTAAGCAAGGCCATACAAACAAAGGCGAAAAAAGCTTTCCGGGTCAAACACATGCACGGCCAGCAAAAGGTACCCACACATACATATCCCCGAGGTTATAACTTCAGAGCTTAAATCAAAAAGGCTCGACTACACACGTACCAGAAGCTCGGAAAATATCTGAAGTGTTGCACCTCTCAGAACAATCGTCGTCTTTTCGAGCCTTTTAATTACAAATACGGCTCTCTGTATTTGTTCGGCAAACAGGGAAGGCAGAACAAGAGGAGAAAGCAAACACATTATATTTGCCTTACAGAGAATTCTCTTCGACAACCTGTAAATCAAACTGTAGAAGCTTAGTAAAGAGAACACTTTCCATGGTGATAAATCATGCCCAACCTGTATGAAGAGAGATGTATGTGATACGAGATTTTAAAACACTAATTAGTCTGTATAATTATAGTGTATGTTATTTATATAATATTACTTTAATATTTAACAAGTCAAAACAACTGTTTTTGAAGATGTTTGCTTTGTTTAATGTACCTTATTTGAAAAGAAAATACTCCTTTTATGATCTTATCATTATATATATAGGATAAGTTACGGTTGGTTGAATGGTTGGTTTACTCTGTATAATTCTAAAGTGCTTGTCAGTTATAATTCGGTTATTAATTAACAAGCACAGAGAATTCATATTTAAGATGTTTACGTTATTTAATATACTTTTTGTAACTCCTTGAGATGGCTGGTTAAAAGCGTTGCAAGCCTCTTTTACTATACAAGAGAGCTAAACAGGACAAGTTACGGAAATACAGAATGGGGTAGTAAAACTTACAACTCCTCTCCTTAAAAAACGGGGCAAAGATACATGGAATTGTGATTTGAAGAAGCACGAAAGAGTAAATCTGCTTGTGAGATATTGCGTTATTTTTTAATTGCTAACAAGTTTTAAAAATCTTTTACGTCGCAACTGTACCTAACTTTTCACAAAAGTCTAGCTCTATTTTATTTCAATCGCGAGACGGAAGAGCGATTAGGTGAGCTAAATAGGGTTATATTATTAGTGTACACTATAATTATAAAATAAGCTATAGACACTAAGTGGCCAGTTTATTATGAACACTTGACAACCTAATGCAAACAGCCATTACGTCGCGTTTCTGCTGCTAGAGGGTTAAATAGGTATAAAAACGGATTACTGGATGATCGTAAAGACAGTTGTAGTGTATTGTTTGCGAAGGAATGGCTAAAAAAAACGCTTTTTTACGGACTTTGAACGAAGAGTTAATTGTGGTTGCTCGAGGCAGTGGAGCGAGTATCAACGAAACTGCGTCTCTGGTAAAGTGTTCTAAAGCAGCTGTTGTTCATGTTTACAAAGAATTGTCAATCAAACAAAAAAAAATAATCGTGTCTCAACGTAAGGTGTGTGGTCGTCACCGGCTACTGGATGCTTGTGCTGAGAGAATAGTTTCCAGACTTGTCCAATGAAACAGAAGAACAACAGTACATCAAATTACAGCTGATTAGAGACCACCTATGATTGCCTCTTACTGCACAATGTGCCGCACATTCCACAGAATTGGTAGCGGAATACGAAGGTCTGTTCTAGAGACTTTACTGCCTGGAACTTACAAGACCGATTCAGTTCGCACGGCACTACAAGGATTGGATAGTAAAGAAATGGAAAGGGGTAATGCGCTGCGATGAATACTACAAGGTACGGCCATTAATTTCCAGGACTGATCTAATAACTAGAACAGAAAATATTACATCATATACATACCCATTTAATATGTTTTGAAGTAACTCCCACCTGCCGTAATACACTTCTGTGCTCGGCTGTATAAGTTTCAGAAACAACTTTTAAAGTCCTCTTTCGGAATGCTCTATAATGTGGACATCACCGTTTTCGTGATGGCTTCGACATCCTCAAATCTTGTTCCCTTCAGCAAATTGGTCCAGCATGAAGTCCTGGAGATGCAGCATCCTCCGTACTCTCCGAACTTAGCACAGCCAGACTTTTTCTTGTTTCAAACTGAAAGATTTGCTGAAGGGAACAAGATTTGAGGATGTCGAAGCATCAAGCAAACGGTGACGTTCACATTAAAGAGCATTCCGAAAGAGGACTTTAAAAGTTGATTCCGATGCATATACAGACGACCACAGAAGTGCATTACGGCAGGTGGGAGTTACTTCGAAACATATTAAATGGGTATGTATATGATGTAATATTTTCTGGAGTTATTAGATCAGTCCTGGAAATTAATCGCCGCATCTTGTATTTTCGACTATACAATTCAGAAAGCAGGATGCGAGTATGGATAAAACTGCACGAACGTTAGAATCCAAGCGCAAAAGCCTGAACCGTAAATGACAGCACCACATGCTTCAATCTTGCGGAGGTAATGTTATGTTTGAATGTTTTTCTGCCATTTTTGATCCGCATGGAAGAATGTCTGAATGCCAAGAGGTATATAAAGATTTTCGCTGACCAAGTGCATCCCCTGGAAATGGAAACTTCAGATAGGACAATGTCCCATGCCATAAATCTCATTGACCGCAGATGGTTTGAAGACCATGAAGAAAATTTCACTTTGCTTAGTTGGCCTACACAGTCAAGAGATCTCAATCCAAATGAAAAATTTATAGGATGAGATCGAAAGGGACATCAGGCAGTTGGATTCGTAGCCATCAAATTTTAGAGAATTGGAAAGTGCAATTAATCGGATATCACGTTGGATTCCTCGAGCCACTTACTTACCAACATCTCACTGAATCAGTGTCAAAGAGAATTGCGGCAGCAAAAGGTGGCCCAACGATGTACTGAATAGGTGGCCATAATAAATTAACCACTTGGTTACTCCCCTGTTTATATTTAAATTGTCTTTTCAACCACAACTTCGCCAGGCGTATGCTATTCTCTTTAGGTCGCGAGAGAAAGAAAAAAAGCTGTGTGAAAATTTAGAAACATCTACAGATACAGATGCTATGAGTAAGAATACAAAATGCCGACAAAAAGGTATTGCACATGCAAGCATCCGGACGAAGAGATTTGAAACCGATCAAATGTGTCAAACATTATCCAGACGGATGGGGAACTAGGATTTCTTTAGGAACCGGTGTCTTCAAAAAGAACAGAAACAGATTCGTAAAAAAAAATCGGCCAGGTTAATTCTGTTACCGATTATTTGGGGTTGGAAGGGAGGCTGTAGTTATATTAGTAACTAATTATTAATTTTTAAAGTTTGGACTAATTTTTGATCACTGAAGAGAAATCATCTATTGATTTTCCCTATAATTAATGTAATTATGAAGCGAGAAATCATTCTTAGAAGTGATAAAAGCATGAACTGAAGCGGGAA
Source organism: Dolomedes plantarius (assembly GCA_907164885.2). NCBI lineage: Eukaryota > Metazoa > Arthropoda > Arachnida > Araneae > Dolomedidae > Dolomedes > Dolomedes plantarius. The sequence continues at coordinate 90,985,776 of OU015491.1, read as the reverse complement.
AGTAAGATTCAATGATTGACAGATAAGACGAGAAATTACCCCATTAATAAAAACATGAATAGTGGCAGATAAGAAAAAAATACACCGTTAAGGTGAGGCATCAGTTGACATTTCAGGACTTTAAACCCAATGTTGAGCTATGGGGGAACTTTGCATTTTTTAAATTCCATATAAGCAAATTTCTTTTTTTTAAGTCCGATTTTTACACATAAAGATAGACGTTTGAATTTAGAGCAAGTAACTTTTAAAATCTTAAAATTTTAAGTATTTTTTTTTTTTACACAGGGCATTAAATCAGAGCTCCGCAACATTTTATCTTCCACGGCACAACAACGTTTTTTTCGATAATTCCGCGGCACACCACAAGAAAAAGCTTGCAAATATATAAATTACAATAAATACGTATACGTTTTTATTAGATAAAAAACACAACAAAATAGCTCTATGTATCATGATAATTATAATCATTTAAGTTTTATATAAATCGTTTTGAACTGTACACCATACCAACACAAGAACAAAAATATAAAATTATAGTTAGAAAAAGGGGGGGATAATGCTCGCGTATCTTTGACAGCTAATAAATCAACCAAAAAGTCATCAAAAATGGCCTTTGTCTTGTTCGAATAAGTTAAATTACAAAATAACAAAGAATAATTTATTCCGATTTTTGAATAATCAATAATACGAATACATAGAAATATTTATCTAGAAATAATCTTAAAATAGTTCTACAATATTATTTCATTTCGATGCAATATTGAAATTAATTTTAATAATCCGTAACCTATGACTGTAAGGTGATCCAATACTTCACAGATTTCATATGGTCTAGTTATTGATAACTTTTGAGAACGCACTAAAAACCCAGCGTTAGAATTTTAATAAAATTTCACTTCTATATTTTGAAGATTCCCCATTAAACTGCTATCACAAATTTACTTATTTTCAATAGCCAGGCTGATGGCCAAATGGCTAGGGCTCAGGCATTTAATTCAGACCCTCTGGGTTCGAGTCCCACTGTTGGTATGGGTGTTTGCAGCCGTTCGGAATCGGCTTTAAACCGTAGGCCCCGGTCTAATTAGCCCTCGTGTAGCAAAAAGTTCACCGTATCTCTCCACTCCAAACCAAACCACTTATTTTCAAATCAATGATGTTAGCTTTTATTGGAGTGCCTTTCGCATTATTAATCATTTTTTCGTGAATTGAAAGGCAGAAAAAAAATCTGTTGAAGACGCATAACATATATACTACTGAAATATTTTCATCTCTACATTTTTTCATCAAACATTGATTCACTTTCAGTCCGTATGATGCACTCTATGCTCGATAGATTTCACTTAAATACCTATTTTCTTTTAATCTCTATTTATAAAAATTGAAATATTCCCGAATCCCAAATAAGTACGCTTCAATCAATCGCGCAAAACATATGAAGTACGCATCATAACGGGGAATGTCATGAAAAGAAATTCGATCAAATACAACCTGATTGTAAAATGCATTTGAAAATCACTATGACTAAAAAAGATTAAGAATGACAAATGACTGCCAGCAGGAATTACAAAATCATTACCCCTCTACATTATAGTCGAAATAAATACGTCATTCCGCCATTATTTACGTCACAGTGCGCATTTTAACGTCATGGCGAAATGCTTTCCTTCATGAAAGCAAATACATCACCGATTGCCACATGCATTATTTAAAACAGCAAATGTTTGCCGTTTTAAATAATGCATTAAACATTTATTTTTTTTTTTTTTAATTTAAGGGACATGCATTTACAAATGCTTCCTTGTATTATGACTGCGTTCTCGGTGACAGTATATTTGCATCTGTCAGAGTCTAAGTTCCTTTCGCAAATTACCTACAAACACGGATGTTATGCATTCGAATTACAATTAGGCGCAGGTTTAGATGTCATAACGCTAAACAACTGCGACATTCTTCTGTCTCCAGTTACGTTGTAATGGATCGGAGGTCAGCGTCGTTCGTTTGGATTATGAAGTATGAAGACTATTCGAAACGACTCCATGGATAAGCAGAACACTACGATCGCAATTAACCTGTAAGGGCATGTTCACATAGGAGTCCGTTGCAGAGCGTTAAAGTATTGAAATATATTTAACCAATGACAAACCTCCAAACGATTAGCAATGAAATTTTTAACGCCTATGATTGGTTTATTTTCGTCTCAACGTCATCTTTCCCTTAACGCTACGTAACGGACTCCTATGTGAACAGGCCTTTAGGGTCTGTTCACATAGAATCCGTCAGCGTCGGTGTTAAAGATTCTGTTGGCGCTGATTGGTTAAATGGGTCTATGATTGGTGTATGATTGGTTGAAAAATTTTACACTGACAGATTCTTTGTAAACAGGCGCTTAAACTCAAAGTTTAATATGCGTACAGGATTGAATGGCGGAACCTTTTTATAGTAAACTAGCTGAAAACCCGTACTTCGCTACGGAGTACATTCAAATGAAATACAACGGTCAATGTATGCAATTAATGCCAAAAATATCTTTAAATATACTTATGATAAATACAACGATCAATATATGCTATTGCTGTTTGAAAAAAAAACGAAAAAATATATTTATAAAATAATCGGAAGGGATATTTTTATAGACAAAATAATGTAGAAGAAAATATTCACATTAAATCTTATAGAACATACTAAAGAATATAGTACAGTTAATATAGTGCAGTTTGAGGAACATATCTTTTACTGTATTTTAATATTTTTTTGGATAATTTCCAATCGTCTGCAGCATTAGCAAGAAAAACAAATATTTTTTTTGTCTATTTCGTTGCTATGAACGTCACGATAAATTAATTTAAAGTAAAAAAAAAAAGAAATCACGTGATCAGCATTTAATAAATTAAATTCTAAAAATAAATCTTTAGAAATTCCCCAAAAATCAGAAAATAGAGGTAAAAATTTCGAAAAAAATTTCATTTTAAAGAAATTTTTATGATCTTTCTTGTGATATAAATATTATAACCCTCAAATTATTATTTTAAATGCAAACTTAAAAAAGGTTACAAAAATAGCTTAAAAATTTAATTTAAAAAAATCTAAGAACAATTTTCAAAAATCTTTCTTAGTGCACCCCTACACTATAAGAAGAATTGCCATGCAAAATTTCAGCCCTTTTGGTCCAGCGGTTTGGTCTGTGCATTGTATGTCAGTCAGTCAGTCAGTCGGTTAAAGAACTGTTTTATATATATAGACAATGAAAAGAGTGTTTTCTAAGCATATTTCACCATTTCGTGCCTTAACATAAATTCAATCCATATGTACATTAAGACTGCTGTGTATTAACCCTATTGGATTCACTCACCACAATGTTAACCTATGGAAAAAATGTGTCCAAGGATTGCCGACTTGGATAGAAAGTTGTTTTTTTTCTTAATTGTACTCCGTAATAGAGAAAAAAAATTTACACCTTGGGGCATTTTTCGTGTTTTAAAAAAATGCAAATAGTATTTTAAAATTTAAATTATTCGGGGAAAAAAATCTGGTATTATGTGTTTTAAACGCTCATCAATTCTTTCGGTGGACAAAATTTATAAAATGAATCCTGTTGCAAGGTGCAGAAAAGTTCAGACTATCTAAAAATACCATTTTTATTGGATTATCAACATTTATGTGGCTGCAAATAGTAGACAAATTTTCTCTATAGGTGAACATTGAGGTGAGTGAATCCAATAGAGTTAGTACAAGGCAGACTTAAAACCTAAAATTTAAGCACAGGATGATCGGACTTCTGATTATTTATCTCTGACTAGCTGAAAACCCGCACTTCGCTACGGAGTACATTAAAATTAAATACAACTGTCAATGTATGCAATTAATGCCAAAATTTATATATATATATATATATATATATATATATATATATATATATATATAAAATAAATACGACGATCAATGTTTACAATTGATGTAAAAACATATATATATATTTATAAAAAAAATCGTAAGGGATATTTTTATAGACAAAATAATGTAGAAAAAAATATTCAAATTAAATCTAATAGGACATACTAAAGAATATAGTACAGTTAATATAGTACAGTTTGAGGAACATATCTTTTACTGTATTTTAATATTTTTTTGGATAATGTCCAATCGTCTGCCGCATTAGCAAGAAAAAAAAAATTTTTTGTCTATTCCGTCGATATGCCCGTGACGATAAATTTATATAAAGTACCAGAAAAACAACTCATGTGATCAGCATTTAATAAATTAAATTCTAAAAATTAGTCTTTAAAAATTCACCAAAAATCAGAAAATGCAGGTAAAGATTTGAAAAAGATTTCATTTTAAAGGAATTTTTATGATCTGTCTCGTGATATAAATTTTATAACCCTCAAATTATTTTTTTAAATGCAAACTTAAATTTTTAAGCTATTTTTGTAACTTTTATTAACTTTAAAAAATCTAAGAAGAATTTTTCAAAAATCTTTCTTAGTGCACCCCTACACTATAAGAAGAATCGCCATGTAAAATTTCAGCCCTTTAGGTCCAGCGGTTTGATCTGTGCGTTGTACGTCAGTCAGTCACGGAACTGTATGTATATAGATTACATGGAATGTTTATTTTTTCCCAATGCGGAGGCACTTGTCGGATAGACATTCGCCTTTATTCATCACAGTTTTTACTGGCTATTTTATTATGGGAGCACCATATAGGTGAACCAGCATTACCCCCTATGAAAGTACGACACAAAGAGGTATTTTAGTTGCGCAACGCCAGAATTCGATCCGAGCACCCTCAGCACCGAAAGCCAGCACGCTGTACCACAAGGCTGCTACAGGCCATATCATGGAATGTAGTCCAGCACATATTACAAAAAAAAAGTTTTGTTTATAAAGTACATGTGATAAAGATAATGCTTTCTTTGACTTAAATCGCTTGGTCTTAGGACAGCAGGTGCATTTTTTCTTGCAACACAATAAGAAATGGCATAAAAATTGCCTTTGTAGACTTATACTATATTTACCAGTAAAGAAAAATAAACTCTTTTAATACTTGACAAAGTGGTATTTATTATAATGCAGTTTTGCATGATTTGAGGCTTAATGCTAAGACATGAGTAATAGCAGAAATTACTCGCTTCTAAGTACGAGTACACTAAAATTTCTCTTATCCCCAGAGAGTAAATATAATGTTACTGTAATTGTTTCTACTACAAATTTTATCAGTTCTACAGTATCAGCTTTTGTAGTATAATTTACTAGCAATTGTGCAGATCGGTCACTATAAAAATTTCATGAAAACAATATTTTTATTTATATACATATGTGACTTTCGAGTTACCCTCCACATATTTCGTAGTTGGTCCAAAAAAATATGACCTAACGAGATGAGATATATAAAACACTATTACTCACTAATCATATGTAAAATATAACACACTTTCCACACGAGCTAAAAATCTCGCATTCCCGCTGAAGATTGACATATAAATGTAAGAAGGACTTGATTTATTGCATATTCACCTGTGATATATGGTTTTGGATTATACGATATCAACAAATTTACACTTTGACACTGGCTACAAATAACGGCCATTTTCGTCTTTTGCTGGCGAATGGGAAAAAAATCCATTATCCTCAAAGTTAAGATTAAATGACAAAGGACGAACTACGTTATTATCAGAAGCGAACGCGATAATCAGCAACGTATATGCAAAGTGACGAGGTTGACCTACCTCTACATTTTACCGTAAAAACTCTTCACCCCCCTTTTTTGGGCAGTCATCATCTAGATGAGATTAATGTTCCTAAAGTGCGTGTTTCGCGATTACTTATCTGCATGCGGCTCTACCTAACGTTTGTTTTCATCAGATAAAGGCAACACTGGCTCAGTTAGAAGAAGGAATATCGTGACGTGCCTTTTGCCGATTACATTAATTCAATTACTTTTTGTCGGATGTTCTCGAGCTGAGATAATCTACGGCTGACAAATTGGGCTGACAATTTATTACCGATATTCATGCCAAAATCATCGAAAAGTTTTGGAAAATACGTTTAAGACATTGAATAGTTTTAAGTCCGAACTTCGTAAGATTCTACTCTATTAATAAAGCCCAAACGATTTATAGTTTTAAGAAAATAATCCAATACTAGTGGGGGGGGGGGAAAACATTAAGGACATAAAAGGAACTTTCTCTTTTAAAACCATATGATCGCGTAAGTTCTCGAAATACAAACAAATGTCACTGGAAGAAAGAAAGAAAAGGTCTCGATGCGCTTTTGGCGGCAAATGACATCCAAAACGACAAAAAGTGACAGGTAACGAGGTGGAAAAACGAATAAAATTCTTCCGCAGTACAAAGTATATTTCTCGAACTGGGATTTAAGAAAGCAAAATTTCACAATACTCTTGCATTCTATATGTGGATTTATACTACTTAAGATATAAAATTCAGTACAAATGTTGTGCGTTACTTTTTTTAAATAACATTTGCCAGTATTAGAAGATAAATTAAAAGCATCAAGAAATTTCTTAATATTAACATGGTAGTTGAATATAAATAAAAATATGAACACACTTTCAATTAAATATTAAAAGGTTTCATTTTCAATAGCAAAGCGTGTGAGGAAATTGTTTTTAATAACTATTTTCATTAAAAATACGCAGAGTAAACTTAATTCCCATACGACTCATCATGTTTACTTACATGAATTTTCATCATCAGGCGCAAAAAGTAAAAATAAAAAAAAGAAAAGAAAAAAATGATTTGCCTCATATCAAGAATTTTCTTAATATTAACCTGATAGTTTAATATAAATAAAAAGATGAACACATTTTCAATTAAATATTAAAATATTTCATTTTTAAATGGCAAAGCGTGCGAGGAAATTACTTTTAAAGTTATTTTTACTAAAAACACTTACACAAACTTAATTACCATACGACTCGTCAAGTTTACTTTCATAAATTTTCCACCGGCGCAAAAAGTTTTAAAAAAAACTGATTTGCCTTTCTTTTGCAAAGCACTGAATCAACGAAGGTGTCTGTGGTAAAGTTTTAATACTCTTGTAGGAATTCTTTACAGAGATAATTAATTTGTATGTGAGGTATGAGAAAATCAGTAAGTGAGTAAAGTATTTCTTTCATTCATTAAGTTTTTTTAACCATGGCAGCATAACTCATAACAAAAAAAACGATTGGATTACCACTTCTCTTTTTGAACTTTTTCTAAGAACTTTTCCTTCTACTCAAAAATCATCGTAATATCAAGGAGACAAATACATTCTGCTGACTTTCGAGTGATCCTGACACATGAAGTAACTAAATCAAATATTTCGCCCTCAGGATCTTTCCCCAAACGATGTGTTGTTTTAATTAGAAATACTTAACACAGATTTATACTCATTGTGTTTGCAAAGATGTATATTCCTCCAAGTGAACAATGAAAGGAAGCTAAATTGCGTTTCCTTTGCAAGGTACTAACACAAGAGGCAAGGCCTCCAGGTCAAAATTAAACCAATGAAGATATAATCCTCCACACAATTTCTTTTTGTAGGGAAAGAATACATGCGATTCTAGAACAGCACTAAATGTAACATTCAATGTATGATTCGTAGACCTGTGAATTAATAGCTAATAATAGAAAAAAAAAAGAGGGTCCAGTATTTTCTAGGCTTAAAGAATGTTATAAAACTCTTAGAAGGAAATAATGCAAATCACATGTTTCCATATTACATGACAAAATGTAACGTTTTTGTGATGTAGTATCTATTTGTACCATCCTGTACTTCTATATTTAGCTTGGAATGAAATTCCTGATAATTTCCCATCTTCCTTAAAATTTCTTTCAATCGTATCTCTAAAATATTTCACACAAGATTCCTTTGTTCCATTTTCCATAATCTTTATCTGGACTTTTGATAACAAATAAGAAATATGAAAGTATTATCACTGGTTCAAAAATTACTCCGAAAAAAATATTCTTTTCGCCATTTAAAATGATTAAAAATTCTATAAGTACAACTTTCATAAATCCTGAAGATAAATTGTATTAAAACCTTTTCTTTTCTAGAAAAGAGAAGAAATATACAAATGGATATCTTGGCTACGCATATACAGTCGAACCCCGTTATAGCGAACCCGGTATATAACGAACTCACGGATATAACGAACAAACATTTTGGTCCCCCTTTTTCCTATTGTAAATAATTTAATTAGCATTGTGTCAGTTTAATGTACTCTATTTTAGTCGATTTAATTCATTAATGATCATTTTAATAGATTTTATTTTTTGTAATACATCATTATTGAATACACATTGCAACTAATGAGTTATACATTTTGTGAACTCTAGCATTTTTCATAACGGTTCGGATATAGCGAACTACCGGATAAAACGAACAAAACCTTTGGTTCCTTGAAGTTCTTTATAATGGGGTTCGACTGTATATCAAACCGCAAACATGTTTTAGAGCTCAAATTAATAAAAAAAATCTCTACTTAACCCTTAGCTTACGGGACCCCTTTTCCAGATTCCCTCTTTAGAACGGGAAATTTCATACCCCCTTTGTACGAACGGCCACTAAGGGGGTTAGATATATATATATATATATATATATATATATATATATACACTTGGGATACATGCTATCCCAACCCGTAAGGGAAAGGTTAATCAAGTATTTTTATAAATAGGGTTTTTAAAGAATGGCACCTTAAAAAATTACAAAATCTTCGTAAATAAAAAACAATATTTTGATTCCCCGACTCCTTAACACATATGCAAATATAACAAATTTGATATTCTCGCCTTTCCCCATATCTGCGACAAAAATGACTCTTTTTACAAAATTTCCGCCCTCAGAATCCCGAAGCTAGGTAAAAATAAGACGACATCCTCTTGCCGCAAATTTCTCTTTCCCACCTCCTGGATTTCTCTCGCTTTTTCCACGACGCGAGCGGCTCTAGGACATCATCCTCTTGATCCAGCAAAAGGAGGAGGAGTAGGGCACATTTCCCAGATTTTTTCCGTCTAAATGACGTATCAAAAGATCGGATGTGACAGCTGTAAGAACAGAAGGCGCCAAAGAGCAAACGCTTCCGGAGCCAACAGGTATCGCGGCACAGCTCAAGTGCGTGAATGTGACACCCGGACAGAAACGGTTGATCAGCTGCCGACAAATTTATGAACCCCAAGAATGAGCAGAGCACACGACAGGAAGGACAGAGTGGAGTTGGAAAGGAGTTGGATGCTCGCAAACAGCTCCTACAGTTTTTATCAGTCAGTTTTTGACAGTCGTTTAACTTCGGTGGTTTCTTTACGGGATTTTTTTTTTTAGCACAGCCACCTCCAATAGAAGCAGTATCAGTACAATTATACCTTGCTTAATATATTGCGCCCGAAATATAAGTGCTTAATATGTTGCGCAATGATATAAAAACTCGTAAATTAGCTTAAAACGACTTTTTAGTCATGGGTTTTCATTTTTTAAATATTATATTGAGTAATATTGCTAAGCTACTTACAAAAGAGATTTCTGGATAACAGAAGCAGTCAGTCTCTCATAGATTATTTTATTCGAGTTCATGGTTATCAGTGATTAAGTGGGAAGCTTTTTCTTTTGGATTTGTGCAGCCTACTGCAGTAACAAAAAAAAACTGTATAATAAAGTTTATTAAAATTTACAGACACGCTGCTTCACTGTGTATAGCTGTGCTTTTGACATTTAAATTGCAATATATGTACTGTATATGACGTGTTTAATTCCATATTATGTGTTTCCTCCACTTGACTCTATACTGTATGTGTTCTCTATGTTAGTGAGCGTACATTAACTAACATTATGCATAATGTAATTTCAAATCCATAAAACATGCTTTTTCGTGTACTATTTTACTTCTTTACGACAGTTAAATGTAAATGATTGGATTTTAGAGTCCAATTGTCACCTTTTGCTCGCATTCTCTCTTTTTGCACTGTTGAAATTTGGTTAAAAACGAAATGTACAACATTTCCCTTTGATAATGTTTTGGTTAACAAAGGTATATAAAATATTTGGTTAAGAGGAAACCCTCTCTGTGTTAGCATTTATGTTATCACGGACATATAAGAAATTGTCATAAAATAAAAGGTTTGGTTGGCCCTTTTTTGAAACACTGCGGTTGACTTTCGCTACACAGGGGATAAAAAAAAAGGGGGTCCTGCAGTCTAAAGCCGATTGCAAACAGCGACAAACACTCAAAGCAACAGACTATAACTCCGAAAACTGGGAATCCAGCCTTAGGCCATCGTCCAGTCCGTGTTAAATATTGGTAACAGTACTAAGAGTTGTAATGCCAGAGATATGTTCGAGGATTTCCCTCTACTCGTTTTAGGGGTAGGTGGAACAAGATCTGCCCCTCAAGTCCCCCACGAATGGAAAGGGGTGACTATATTTTAAATGAAGGCTTCTTTAGGGTTTCAGAGACATAAAATTTTCTAAAGTACTTTATTTTCTTCAAATAAAGTATACCTTAAGCACTTTTAAAATCAAATTAAAGAAACTGCGTGCTTCTACGAGGATTTCTTTGCCACATGCACCATTTTAGCTGTGCTGTCTGAATATACGTCTCCTACTGTACACCTGTAGTTTAATTTTGTTTGTCTCAATATCCATGATTCGCCTTCTTTGGATGTATATAAAATCGTTAGCAAGTTACCGCAATGAAATTTTTACAACGTTCCTTTTCTCTATTTTTCTTAAACTTTCCTAAGGATTTCTTACATACAATAAAATTTCTAAAAACGTTTCTACTAAAGCAAAAGTTCTTAAGAGAAAAAAAAATTAGGTAGTCTCTTCTAGCGAAACTACCGCGGGTTATTAACGTAGGATTACTTATCGTTGCTTACCTCTTTTGTATGTATATATGTATGTATGTGTTGTGTATATATGTATCTATATATATGTACGTATGTATATGTACACATATATGTATGTCAAAATTTTGACGCAATTTAGTACTTTCCTGTTTAACTGTTTACTGCTTGTCCAAGCGATACAGACTGAGTTTGGCGTGCTGCCAAAATTATAACTCGCGAGAAATGGACGGACGGTTTTAGCGTCTGAAATTTTGCTTTCCGGGGGACAGTTATGGAGGAACGTAATCCTACGTTAATAAAGGATTTCCCCTCTTTAACAATTTAAAGATATCATAAATAAGACTTTTATAAATCCTGAAGACAAATTATTTTGAAATATTTCCTATGCATAGTATAAAGCACGCGAAGAGTAAAATTAAATGGAAAAATATAAAATGAGCACCTAAAGAACTCTTTAAGAATTACAACCACTTCAATTGAGCCAGACATTAATGCATTAGTTTTTAAAAAGCAATGTCAATTATGAGTATCCCGTTAGTTTTAGTTTATGTTGTCCTCTTTTTTAATGTCCTAACAAAATATAAAAAAAAGAAATAAAACATATTTTGTAACTTATATACAATTATATTATATATTTTATTTGCGCCTAAGACAATTCCTCTTCCCATGCAAGCCAAAAGGTTAGACACCCATGTAATAAAGGAGAAAAGTGGACCAAACAGAGGAACTGGTTCAGCAGAGAAATCCAAAACTAAACAGGAATTAAATATTAAATTTAAAATAATTTAGACAAAACTTCAAAAAAAGTTTTTTTATATGCATAATGAACTTCATATAGACGCTTTTAAGAGAAAAAATCATCACGAAATGCAAGTAAACAAAAGAAAATTTAAAAACTTTTAAGTTTCGGATTCCTCAAAAATCTACAAAACCTAAAACTGGCAATTTGTTTCACACGAAACCATCTTCAAGTTAGAGAGTGCTAGAAGAAACTGTTCCTAGAGATGAATCACTAATAATTCAGAGATTCTTACGTAACACATTTCGCAAAAATGAAAATGGGACTTCTTAGTCATCAACTAGCCTTAACCAGACAACTCTCCACAGCCTCTTCAATTTTCAGTCCTAAATTGTAATGCATAAATGCAACACGTTATGTAGAACAGCCTTCAGATTTAACTGCAAAGTATCAGCGCCCAAATTTGTCGAAAGCGCGTTGAGAAGTAAGTCGAAAGGATTGGATATTTCAGGCCAAAGTGACTCAATGAAATCAATAAATATTTCATGAGTCTTCCTGATAACTGGAAACGTCATACTGTTGATTCCTAACGTTCAGTCTGATTTCACGTACCCAGTGAAGACTTCTGATTATACATGCATTTCAGATGGACGGATTCAGCGTGCATGAGATTTAATATTCATTCACAGTTTGAATTAAATTTCGATTAAGTGAGAAAATTGTTACGAAGTTACTTTATGTCGCATGAGCAAATGCTGGCCATTTATAAGGTCGATCGATGGTAGGTCAATAGTCGTCAAATAAATATTTTATAATATATACAGTGAAACTTCACTATGGTGGCCAGTCATGGTTCCGAAAACAAAGGCCGTTTAGATGGATGGCCGGCCAAAGAAGTTTCCCCATATATAACGACGGCAAGAAAAGTGAAACAAGTCAAAAGATGGCAATTTTGAGGTTATGTCATTGAAAAATATGTATGAAATGCCCCATCGTGCACAAAAAGTGACACATCTCTATATCGCAATTTGTTCACCGGAGGGCAGATGTATCAGTTTTATTGCAATGCTAGTTCAAGCTGTAGAGTATTCTTTAAGTTGATTTTTCTAAAATGCTGCATTTTTGAGTTGTATCACTTCTCTTGCCGGGGTGGGATATATATTCATTCTTCTGCATTTGAAAACATATGCAATGCCCGTGTTACCTAAAATATTTTTCACTTATCTTTATTTAAATCAATTATACATTTTGTCTTGAGGGACACCAAAAATTTAATACCTTATAAAACATCACTGGAGAAAAATTTTTAATTTTTTAAATTATGAGCTCTAAATTAAACGTCATCCTAAGTATGCCAGAAACACAACTTAAAATTTTTTCATTCAGTAATACGATATTAGAAAAATACTGAGAGAAAAATTCCCCATAGATAAACATGGCGATGGTTACGATGATCGAAGATGTGCAGTGACTACTGATGCGCCGCCTTAAGCTAGCCTTGTAATAAAGGAAAGTTTACTTTTAAGCTCAGTTTCATACATGAGTAAATCTTACAAAAGCACGGAAATGAGTGCTTCATCACACTGTTAAATCCCATTCTCGACATCGTCATAACTAAGTTGATTTACAGTTCACGGGAGACTACTGTGTTACCCACGAAGAAAGATGTGCAAACGTTTCTGAAAGTAGCTCTAATGAAAAATATTAAAATGCACTGTACATCCTCTTATTTAACTCGACTTAAAACTTAGAACTGGGAATTCTTTGTTAAGAAAAAATACACTTTTAGGAAGTGAATATAGGGTGGGTGTCCCAAATATCGCCTACTCGTGTTTCCAAAGTACGATTCGCGCTATGTATGAGAAAATGCAGCAACTTTTTAGTTCTGGATTTGTACTAACAGCGGCGATAGCGACAACACTCTTATCACTGAAAACAGAAACTATATGGCGTCTGAAGTTGTTTAGGCTGTTGTCTTCGTAAATTTTGGCTCCAAAGAATCCAGTGAATGACCAGGTAGGTGCATCCAAATTCTAATTTTGCTTATACCGTTTGAAAGTGCATTAAACAGAGAATCCAGAGGTGCTATTACTTTTATAGCAACGCCTTTTAATAGGTGCTTCCAATTTCGCCTGGTAGGCGGTAATAGAAACAGAGGTAGGCGATATTAGGAACTGCTCTGTGGTTCACTGGAAATTTCAATTTTTCCAATTTAGCTACATAACTTAAAATGACACTGGTTGATCTCAGGATACCAAAGGAAATAGTTCTAAGGGATGTTCTTTGAGTTTCCATCCTAATCAGAAACTAGAAAGTGGGTGAAATCTCGAAAAAAAGTTAAGGGTTGAGCTTTATAACAGAAATCTCTGATGAAACGGTGGTTATAAGAACAGAGTCCTAGGAAACATCTAACATCGTGCACATTTTTGGGCGTTGGGAAACACTTAACGGCTTTCACTTTATCTAGATCTGGTCGGACACCTCCTTCCGATATTAGGTGACCTAAAATCTTAATTTGCTGAGCCCCAAAGAGACAATTTTTTGGATTTAGGACAAGCCCGGCTTCTTGGATACAGTTAAGTACGACATTCAGACGTTGGAGATGGCCATCGAAGGTCTCAGAAGATTGCGGCTCTTGCATCATGTCGTCAAAAGCTAGTTCCGATCGGCCAAAGTCGACGACTGCCCTACAGGCTTCAAGAAAATCGACCAAGAGTTGTCGATATTTGGAACACCTACCCTATTTATAAAGTATAAGATGTTTATAACTTCATTTATATGAAACTAATTTAATGCTTATTAGACCAATTTTCCACCTTACGTAGTGAAATGTGGCTAAAAATTGGGTTTTTAAATGGTTATTGAATGCTGAATCAAAGTCTGAAGCTGTAACTCTCAGGAAAGAAACGTGACGCTCATCTGTCCATTCGTTTTTAATATTGTTTCCCCGAAACTTCACAGAAGAAAACATATTGTTCTCATATATATGATAAAAAGAACATGGTCTTATTTTCCTGGCCGTTTCAAGTTTAGAGCATTCAATTTTCACAATGATTTGCAGATCTCTAGCTTTGAGGGAGTGTGAGACAGTTTTAGTGCCCCAGTCAGTGAAAGAAACTGATTATTTGAAGCTAAAAATTTCATTTTTCAAAGCAACATTTTACGGTGAAAATCAGGTTTTGTTTCAGAAATTCATGCTATATTACAAATTTAAGCATTCTTTCGAGAGTAACATTGAGCTTGGGAATTGGGACGAACGCAACCCGCGTGTTGGAGTTTGTTCCTCACTGTTCTAGAAGTTTTTGAGGCGTAGATTTAGCGTTGTAGTGATGGGAGTATATATTTTAGATCAACATAAAGCTCACAAGTACCTTTAGTACACTTTAGGTAAATGTCAGGAAGATAATAGTTTCTTCCTTTTAGAAAAAAACTAGCTTAGTTAATTGTTTTAAGCCCTTTAATTATGTTAACACTCTAGGAAACTTCAAGAAAAATCTTCCGAATATGAAATTATTTATAGATCAATGAAAATAGAAGAATCATTCCTTATAGCACACAACAATGGCGCCTTTCGTTGCGGCTGGATATTTAAGATTTTATTCAAATGCCTAAACTTCAATAGTTTAAGAAAACAACATAAGCTGTAAATTAAATTACAAAAAATCTGATAAACGGAACTAAGTGCTATTTTCCCATTTTATTTCTCGTCCAATGAAACACCTCAAAAGTCTAAATTCGTCTAAAAAGATGGTGAAAATTATCACAATTACCAAATTTCTCTAATTTGCGAAACAAAAGGTATCGAAACGGGAAACTGTGAGGAAATTGCAAGTTCCTTCCAATAAACCAGTACAAATTTAAATAATTATTCCCAATCCCGTTGGGCAATAAAGACGAATTTCCGCCTCTCGATAAATTGAAGCAAAAATTATACTAATAACTAATAAAAAATAAAACTAAGGAATATTTCTCTATCTAGGTCATGTTCTCGTACGTCAGATATCCTTGGAAATAAATAGATATTCCAGATAATTCGCCACGAAGCTTCCTGACAGAATAACTTTCACCGTGAAGCAATATTGACCACAGAATTTTTTTATCACCTGCAAGAGTAATAATATCACTGATGAGCTATGTGGCCAAATAAGGGAAGAAATCCAACACCGGTTTCTTCTCCAAGCCTTCATCAGGCCAATTATTTGTTATAGAAATCAAATTCAATCTTTCTCAGACCGTGGCTGGTTGCCAGCCGACTATGCTAGATGGGAATAAAATCGATGGATATAGCTTTTGTGGAGAAATAGGGTCACATTATTATTACATTCTGTTAGAATGCTAGTGGAAACAACACCAGATGGAATCGAATAACATCTAGAAGACTGGAGAATTACATAATCAATATTTTTCTTCTCTTTTATTTAAGATAGTGGGCGCCATTAGATTATTAAACTTTTTTCTTTAATTAGAATTCGTGGTACTTCCTTACAACTATTCTGAAAATTTTTATGACACACGTATGTGAATATCGTAATGCATACGCAGTACCCGAAATGACGTTTGAGCACATGCAGTATCGAAATGACATTACGGCGTATGCAGATCTCACAATCACACAATTCCCTGCGGCACCTACAATTACTTTTCAGAGCATGCACTATCTTCAATCATATTCATGTACCAGCAGTACCAACTAAATCCTGTTCGCATGCATACAGTACCCATAAAATCAAATTCATATGAGGGTAGTACCCAAAATCACATTCATTTGTTACACTCGTGTGCACTACGGGAAAATTGATGCAATTCACCAAAGTGATTTGAATTTCAGAGTGAACACCTTCAAAGTATACAAAATAAAATTAATGTGCACAGTTGTACGACGGGCACGCGGAGCCCAGAGTTACATACGTATACATAAAATATCATCAATCATTTTTATGCGGACACAATGCCTTCTATGACATTCATGCATATTCAATAGGTAATAATACCACGAATTGATGTAAAACGTCACTTCAGATTTCTGGACACTGACGAAGTGATGGGAAGCTTGTGTTGTTTTATGAACCAGCTTAGTAATGATTACTTTTCTAATTCAGCAAGAGCTGGTAAATTTTTAAAATGATATTTAGACGACTGTGGAGTATAAAAACTAAAAGGAAGGATTTTGTAACAGTTCGAAAGGAACTTGCTCTTTGAATTAGAGTTGACAATTTTTTTTAATAAGAAATACCTCTGCATACAAATCAGAATAATGGAATATTATCTAAAATTATTAATCAACTGACATCCTGAAAAAAATCTTCAGTAAAATAAAAAAGGTTAGTCATTACACTTTTAGAAAAGTGAATTTTCCAAATATCTCACACATTAATTTATGTATAAGCTCATGTTAATATACCTACAGCATATGTCCATATACGGTTTGAAAAAATATTATTACTGGTCATATCTAGTCAAGATGTTTTCTACATTAGGCCTTCAATTTATTAAAGCATAGTATCTCAAATGAGGTAAATCGTATCACAACATAAACATATACATTATAATCTCTAAGCAAAGAATCCCAATGAAAATTATAGCAAATAATAGTCGTTAAACCCATGAGGAATCAATCATTTTACATTAAAATATGAACCTGAATGTAGACAGGAGTGCCAATAGAATAATTTTTTTGCTCTTACTGATCTAGAGCAAAGTATTTTTCATCGCCATCAAAAATAATATCGAAGATGAACGAGCGCTTAAAGTCGGAAAATTTTGAGATCGGCTCTTTCGTAACTAGATAGAGCCAATTATTATCAGAAGACGTCAAATCCAATATTTTTCATTAAGCTCTATGGCTAGATGCCAAAACAGTTTCACAAAATCTGGAAAATATGGATTTTACTTTGGCGAAGGGTAGGGTAAGACTGCATCAGCTCTACGACTTCTCCCCCTTTATTCGAGCGAAAACCTTGAATGCTTCAAAAGATGGGTCAATTGTTTTTTAAATACTTAAACTAGATCAAGATAATTTCGCAACACTCTAGTCAGAAGAAAGCTACCTTAGAGGCTGAACCTCTCTTTCCTCAAACAGTTTCATCTTTGCGGCTCATGAGCTCATAACGTAATGGTACACACCAGTGAATCAGACAGTGTCAGTAGCAATGAATAGTTTTAAATGAGAATATGTGTTATATATATGAACCCTTTTCACGAGAGTGAATCATCGAATGTGGTAGAATCATACTGGGACTGAGGTATCAGAAAAAACTAATACGTAGATGCTTTTCTTCTCGTATATATTTTAAAACATGCGCAGAAGCACATGATCAACCCACTAGGTCTGCGGGCAAAGTGAACCCACCTTGGGATCCTTTCAAACAGATTCTTAGGAATGATCCTATAAAGAATTTTCGCAGTAATGTGATTGTTGATTTTTCTCTATTGTATTTCATCAAATAAATATTTTTTTTTTAAAAATCATTTATCTATCACTACATAACCAATAAAAATAGAACTATACTTTCGTGGGACACAATGCTTACAAATAATTATGACTAAATAATAAGCACAATCAGTACTCTTAGAACACTTGTTAAGAATTGTGTTGTTGCTTATCCCAATTGACCGACAGCAACATCACCCAATGTTGCTGTCGGTCCATGTCGGCAATTGGGCGGAGGAGGGCGGCTCCGGTTTTAATTAGCACCATAAGGGTCGGAGTCCGACTTGACTACGATCCGGTCCCGTAATTTTGAACCGAGACAAGAGACGGGTACACTTGACCCCACACCTCCAGAGGTAAATTGTTAATATTTATGCTACACCTTATCTCATAATCCACCGAAGACTTAATATAGATAACATCCCTGCAGATCCAACGAAACTAAAAGAGTGCTCTTGTTGCATTTAATAAATGCGAATCAGTAAGCCTTTCTAAAAGTGAAATTTCTAAATGTGAACGCCCCCAACACAATGCTCGTAAGAACAAAGAGAACAATAAACTAAGAGTAAAAATATCCCCAAACAACTTCCGCGACTTCCTTTCCAGAAATTGGCAGCTCAGGCTATCACATTCGACAGCGGAACAAGAAAGTGTCAATACTCTTTTCTTCCCCACAACAAACTTTCATGTCACCGCAACCGCAGCTGACTCTTCCGCTTGGCAGTTACAGTTTTTCGCGAATTTCTTGAGAAGGATTCCACAAACAGCTGAGCCTACAAAGTGCTGGAAAAACAATCGAAAATGTGAGAATCACGACTGTTCATCAGGCGATAAATAAAAGCACAAGGTGAATGCCCCGAGTTTTAAAAGATATATATTATATATATATATATATATATATATATATATATATATATATATATATATATATATATATATATTATATATATATATATATATATATATGTATGTATGTATGTGTGTGTGTGTGTATATATATATATATATAAAGGATAATCTAATAGCGAAGAGAAAAGGTGAAGAAGCTTCAGAAGCATTTCCGTGTCGTCTTTTTAAAAGGTGACGCATTAGATTATACGATGCGACAGCTGCAAGAAGGCGAAAAAATAATCTCGTTCCGCCTTTCCAGTTATGAGATGCGTTCCCATAGGTGGGAAAAGGGAATAGAATTGCCTGCTAGACATAACTGTACCCGCTACTAACCAACCAGTACAGAACGTATCGGCTAAATCAAAAACAGACTGGCGTGAAACACTGAACGGTGAGACTTTACCTAACTGAGATCCGATAAAAAGTTCAATTTCCATACAACGAACTTTTAAGTTCATTTCCTTTAGAGCCATTGATGGGTGACAGATATGAAATGCTGATTGAAATATTTACCGAAACTGCAACAAAATCCAATATGTGTAGAGCAATTACTTCACGATTTTAAAACTCAACATCAGTATTTGTCAACTTTCCCGTGGTCGAAAGCGCACATCGATGTTTTCAGAGAGCATGGAGGGCACAACCAATGGTTTTTGTATCACCGACGATCATTATTTAAATAATAGAAATATTTTTTATTCAACATTACGTTACCAACCTTCTACTATTGTTACAATAATTATGTTTTAAAAAATAATAATAATGAATAAATAAAATTTTGATTATTTTATTACATAAGCAGGTATATGTAAATAAAAATAAATGAGTATTATAAAATAGGTTTATTACTTATAAATACTTTCTTTAAATTTAGTGAGATTTTAGACTCTCAACTGAATTAGCTGATTTTTCGTAATTGGGACTATAAGATGATATTCCCGTTCTTAAGCAATCGTCCAGATGTTCACCAGATCTGCGTTTTGATTTTATAATATTCATTGCTGAAATAAGGCTTATCACAGATATGTTGAATATATGCATTATTATGACTAAATAATAAGTGCAAACAGCACTCTTAGAACAGAACACTTGTGAATAATTATGCTACACCTTATCTCATAATCCACTGAAGATTTAATTTTGATAACAGCCCTGCAAGTACGACTTTATTTTATAGCAAGCATTTTTAGGATTAGGAAATTTTTTTTGGGCAACAATATTCCAAAACTTCTCATCAAATGAATCAGACAAAGAAATCAGACATCAGATGAAAGAAATTTCAAAATAAATTCGGGCACACCTGCACTCGCGGGCACAGGGTTGTGAACCACAAATTTGCATGATCCCCCTTCTTATAATTGTAGGTACTAAACGGTAAAAAAAATTACATGTATTCACATGTAGGTACTAAACGGTTAAAAAATATTCAAATTGAACGGAAAAAATATGAAAATGATTATTTATGAATAACATACAAATTTTAAGTCAGCAGTTATGACAATGCCGAAGAACTGCAGATAGTCCCAGAAGAACTGCTTAGGTTCTGACACATTATTT
This sequence comes from Dolomedes plantarius, assembly GCA_907164885.2. Taxonomy (NCBI): domain Eukaryota; kingdom Metazoa; phylum Arthropoda; class Arachnida; order Araneae; family Dolomedidae; genus Dolomedes; species Dolomedes plantarius. Next base: position 90,965,310 of record OU015491.1, on the reverse strand, counting down.
TCCTGATGTTTCGTTATGCATTAATTTTGTTTCATGTACAATTTTTTTTTTATAAAAATGAACTCCAGGTTATATGGTAAAGGTGAATCAGAATCATTAAAGGATTTTGTAATCAAAATTGGATCCTATTTCCACCTTATAACATCTTGCAAATATCGAAAAACCTGGGAAGTTCAGAATCCGAAAACCCTCTGCTGGAAAGGCATTTCAAATACAGAGCACTTATCACATGTCAACGATGACTGAATCCTTAAAAATAGTCACTACAAGAGAACGCAAGTGGCGAAATTCAGATAACATCTGAAACAGTGTGTTTTGGTACACCATAACTGTAAATCACGCAAAGAATATAATGTAATTAAATTAGAAATTTGAACGTTGTTATACAGAGAGCTCATTTAAACAGCAAATCCGACACCTTTATGAACAGAAATTTCCTCAGAGCCCGTCCTTATTCAATATCCAACAGAAAATGTTGAGGAGGATAAAAGTATTTAATGCACGGCCCATTGGTCGAAAGACTTGGAAAAGAGAAGAAGACACAAAATCTGAAATAACAATGGACACAGAAAGCTCTGATATGGGGTCAATCATGAGTGCTTCAAAATACTTCTGGCAATGATCTTTGTATGTAGTATGTCGAATTAACATATATTATTTAGACTACGATGATTTCTCAATAGAGGAATCTTCAAAATGGAAACTAGTAGTGTTGCCATTGTTGTTGTTTCTAATGCCCCCTGGCAGGAAGTTCCAGACCAGGTCCATATAGGCTTCGGGCTGAGTAGTGCGGCTCAGATTTATAATAGCACCACAAGGGTTGGATCCGACTTGGCTAGGTGACACCCCAATTTTGACTGAGCATCCCAGGGGCGACATCTGGATGGAATCGTACCTTCCCCACCCACTGACCTCATAGAAGGACTTACCGGTCTACGGTTTTAACGTGTCTGTATCTGGCCTACACATGAAGGTATTTAACGGCGCTTCTCGGGATTCGATCCGAGCACTCTCAGTACCAAAAGCCGGCGCTGTACAGATAGGCTACCTCGGGCTTTGAAACTAGTAGTAGTATAGTCAACCAATGTGCTCGGGAGGGGGGCAGACTTTCAAATAAAGTTTGTGTAGTAATAATTAACAGTGGCAAGTAGAATTGACTTCCTCTCGAATTTGAGAGTAAAACAATAAAAAGCGGCTAGCCTGTGGCGGCCTTGTTATACAGCGCGCTGACTTTCGGTGCTGAGGGTCCTAGGATCGAATCCCGGCGTCGCACCACTAAAATGCTTCCGTTTGTGTCGTCCCTTCATAGTAGGTAATGCTAGTTCACCTGTATGGTGCCTCCATAATAAAAAAAAATGGCCAGCAAAACTGTGGTGTATTATAGGCGAATGTCTTCACATTAAGTGCCTCCGCATTGGTTAAAAAAATATATAGCAAGAATTATATTTAAAACTGGCTAATAGGAATACAGAGAGCCACTATTAAACATAATCATTGATCACAGTATGTGTTATAGCAAAAGGGCGTTTATTAAGGCCCAGATAGCTGCAGAACGGGTAAGTCCGAAAGAGAAACAATAGGCTCAAGAACCTTATGCAAAACAGCACATCGTTTCAGCTTACGTGTGAATAAAATGAGGAAAAACGGAGAACACAGATTTGTTTCCTCAACTTTGAGTTCATTATGCGAACAGGCAAACGTTATAATCTAATAAATCACGGGTTATATACAATGACTGTGATTTTCGAAACCTGGCGAGAATAAATTAAACATATTTTTACTGAAGGAAAATGTTTTAGAAGAAAGAAGTGAAGCACAACCTTTTTTTTAAAAAAGAAGTGATTTTCTATTTTAAAATATGACTTTGTAGAGAATTTAAACCTATACTGTCATTTTCACGCATGTTGCAATTTAGAAAGAAAAATAATGATTAAAAATACGATTAATATGTATTTATTTTGCCTGTCTTTCCTCTCAAAATGTTACCATTAACTGACTGGCAGTAGTTAGGACTACATTTTTTAATGCATGATCTATCACTATTGAACTATTAAGATTTCGCCTTTATGTTCAAAGTAATATATGTGATTTTTTATATGACTTTAAATACATTATAAGCTCGTTCGTGTCTATGAAACAGAATAAAACTAAATTTAATGCTCAAAAGTTAAAAATTAATCTAAAATGCCTATTAAAAGTATCAGAATTTATGCACTCCATATGTATACCCCTTTTTAAAAGAAAATTTTACAAATGTGTTCTGAGACGAAAAAAGGGCCATAATGTTTTACCATTGTAATGCTTTTTTTCCATAATTTTACTCTCAAATGCTCAATTTGAAATTTTGTAAACTCAAGCTTAATCCTTTGAAACTCTGAGTTCAGAAAGCTATTAGTCGAATATTATAATCCATTGAATCACTCTACTTAAAGTAACTGTGATTACAAAAACAGACATTATTTTACAAAAACATTAAATTGTACAAATTTTTCTGAAATGAAATATTTAAGACCTAGGAAAGAGTTGATATACATTAAAAAAATATAAAGCAAAATTTCAGTTCATAGAGCCTAACTGATGTCTTGGCAGAGGACTTGGGTACAGTGATATTTTATTGTAATATATTTATAGTAATTCCCCATCTACATATATCCCTTCCACGTGTTCTGTTATAAAATATTTCTTATCTAATAGTTTCTTGTCTATTCCATGTTTGCATTCGGTATCAATGAAATGTTTTGTATAGCCATATATTGCATTAAATCTATTGACAAGACACCCTTGGAGAATGATACGTTCAATAAGCGAAAGTTCGAATACAAAAGACACCCACAGTAGACGTAAATACTTTAATACCACGTATATTTACCCTCAGGGTGTAATAACTCCTCACTTTGCTGCTTTGAGGTATTCATAAAGTAGGAGTCTTTGACGAAACCATCCCCGTTCGGGTTCACCAAAGCTTCCTACTTTATGAATAAATTCTGGTTTCTTGTCTTGCTGACAGAACTAAATATGGACCAAGTACCACGTTTACCGGTCCCGGCTAAACTATGCAATATCTGTCCTTTCCGCTTCTGTGTATAGTACGGGAAAAGTATTCACAGGAACACTGCTAATATTTCAGAATATCAAGAATACTTTAGGTTCATAAAGTCAATCCCGTTAATTACATCCTTAAAGTAGAGGTTTTGGAATCTATTCGGTTTTATTAACACATTAATGCTAAAAGAAATACTTCCCAAAATAACAAATTAGAGAGAAATCAACAAATTAAATAGAAACCAACCGAGCATTCGAGGCACATAATGATAAATCGACCCCAAAATTGATGTTAGATCAATGAAATACATACCATTTATCTGAGACGATAACCCAGTCACATTAAATTAATCCCAAAACAAAAAATCATATAAAAATGAAAAGACTGATCTACATAAATGCTAACAATTGTATCTCTCTGATAAACTATAGATATAAAAATTTATTGTTGAAAAAAAGTCCATAGTCTATATTTTCCAATTAAATTATCTGAAATTGCTTTCAGTTTTTAAGCATTTTCACCAGTAGGCTTTTAACAGAAGCCTGGGTTGCAAAAATTTGTTTTACCGTTGAATATGTGATTTAGGAGATTGCATTTCCGTTGTCCTTTGATGCAGTAATGCGTTTAGTAATACTTTGCAATAGGCGGATGAATAAATATGTGCAATTTGGAACTGACATCTTTGACTGCTTTGAGTCTAAAATCCATGAAACGTTTTGGAGAATGAAAAAGAGGAAAGATCATCTACCTGTAGGAGCAGGGATCCATCCGGTATGACGATGCAGACGTAATACTTCTGCGTTGCCTCCCACCTCGGGAACACCGACATATCCTCAATCGACCCGTACTGGACGGACTCCTCCATGAAACCATTAGGCTGGAAACACAAAGGATAAAAAAGATTACTAAAAACCGGATGAAATAATTAACAAGAGAATTTTCAAGCCCCACCACACATAGTATATAAAAAAAGAAGACGACGAAGCTTGAAAGATATATAGATAGATGATACAATCATTTATAATTTAATTTATAATTTATATTATTTAAATTAAATTATTAATAAAGTTAGTTTAAATACTTTAAATATTTATATTATTTAAATCAACTTATTTCAATTATGAATTATACACTAAACCAAGAGGCAATCAAACGAGTACCTTAGAATTCTGGAAAACGCGCTTTGAAAAGCTTCCCAGCTCTACAATTATATATATAATAGCTGTTGTCTCTGTATAATACTTCCGGGCTGTATTCATCTTTCAATTAAAGCCCTCAGTAAACAAACAGCCGGTTAGGCTTAATTTCAATTTCAGATGTGGATCAGAATTTTTTCTTACCTAAAAACTAATATCTTCTCCATCAAATCACGTTTGTTCAGCCTATTTTTCTATAAAACATTCAGAACTAAAAAAATTGGATGCTTTTAGTTGTATATTTAACAGTTTTTAAAAAAATCTGTTTACTTTTGCGATGAATTCTGAAAGTAAACAAACTTGAATGTGAATGAATCAAGTAGCTCAAGTATTCATATCGCGTAGTGATCTGTAAAACACTGGATTGCAGTCTACTACTCCAATCGCATGAAAAACTAAATAAATATAAAATAATGAAAGGGTTTGTTTTTACAAGGTGTGGATTAAATGCAATATTGTTAGATAATTCGGGATATATTTTAACTTGCATATACTATTTCCATTATGACGTCATTATTAGTATTATGACGTCAAAATGCCGGATTGGATGGCAGTCTCCTACTCCAATCGCTTGAAAAACTAAATAAATAAAAAATAATGAAAGGGTTTGCTTTTACAACGTGTGGATTAAATGCAATATTGTTAGATAATTCGGGATATTTTTTAACTTTCATATACTTTTTCCATTATGACGTCATTATTAGTATTATGACGTCAAAATGACGGGTTACCTTCTAGTAAATATATTACGTGAGGAAAAAAAGGATATATAAAAAGGCAAGAGGGAATAATAAAGATACAAAATTTATAATTTACATTATTTAAATTATTTTGTAAATTAATTTTATTTTTTTTAAATTAAATTATTAATAAAATTAGTTTAAATATTTATATTATTTAAATCAATTTATTTAAATTGTAAATTATACACTAACCAAGAAGCAATCAAAGGAGTACCTTAGAATTCTGGAAAACGCGCTTTGAAAAGCTTCCCAGCACTACAATAAATATAATATTACATGAGGAAAAAAAGTATATGTAAAAAGACAAAAGGGAATTAAAAAAGGTATAAGACGATAAAAGGATATAAGGGAAAATGGTGTATAAAATTATATAAGGAACAGACACAGTTGGAATTATTATTTATATAATTAATCATGAGCAATATTTCAGAAACAACGTGATTTAGTGAAAAGTCCCGAACTTCTTATTTTGCTACTATTTTACGCTTAGGCACTTTTGTTAATACTTTAAAGTTTTTGATCTTTTTTCTGGGGCATTTGGGGTGGGTTTATCACAGTAACCCAGATTTAAGCAGCATATTAAGAAACTATGGCGAGATTTAAATGCGATAAAGAACTTGGCAAAATTTTACCAAAAATACAAATACTTCAATACTCTATCTTCAGTTCTTGTTTGTATTACTATACATAATACTGCATTATTTTAAAATCTAAAATACCATATTGCATTTTGAACACATTTATTTTCTTCATTTTCCTCCTCCTGGCATAAAATTGCTCGATTTCTTCTGGTTGAAGATACAAAATATATCAGCTGCTTCGCAATGCAAAACATTTCCAATTAAATAAAACTTCTATAAAACTATTATATTTCCAAAAAGAGAAAACTCATTTCAAAAGTCAAATCTCTTAAGATTAAAAAGGGGCTAAGTTAGAAATAAAAAGGAAGACTCTGCTAGTTAGCGTAAAATTTAAGCCCAAACATTTATCCGATGAACCAACAAATGAGTCGTTTGAGAAATTGCTTCAGATAATGTAATCATTAGTCGATTGTGATGCAAGAGAATAACTGAATCGATATAAAATTAGCGATAAAGTTCATCATTAAATAGTCAAAGCATTACATTTGTTCCCCAAACGACAGACTTCAAAGAAACAACATGGTAATTATCCGGAGGAAAATTAGAGCGCAAAAGATGAACTTTTAACAATGGCGCTTAGCGAGTTTAACCCGCCTGGATTTGAAATATAAAAGACACGTATATTCATGTTTGTGTGCTTGCGAAGCATTAATAATTAACTGACATTTTCGGAATATGAAGCAGCGTAATTAAGCTAAATATTGTTAACTTAATGAAAATATTCAGAATTTATGTAGAAATGCATTAGATAGTTCTTTAATCGCTTATTTCTTCCGCATTAAATATTGCATAAAAATTATTGCGACATATTCAATTAAAACTGACTGAAATTCTCGATAAGAAAGAATTTAAAGAATAATTACTTTGAAAGTGCAACACTAAAATTACTACAGCGAATCTTCTGGATGTGAAATTGTTTAAGAGTAGAAAATCGATAATAATTCAGAGTAACTCGAATTGCACAAAATTTCGTGAAAATAAAATTTAACACACAGGCTTACTAGAATAAATTGGTCGAGAAAACATTTTATATTTCTTTTATAAAAGCTATGCTTTCCTTTTTAAAAAAACTCAAAATTTTCTAAATGTATATACGTAGAATATTTAAAGCACTTAACGATACACCTTTCCACTAAGTATTTGCAATTATTAACACAGCATGATTAAAGTAGACCTTGGGAAGTTAGATAGCAATAGTACTTAGCTATGAGTTGTTAGGTTTTTTAAATTTTTTTAAAGTCAGTGATTCCTAAGATCAGTATATTTTCTAGCGCAAATACGGTAGAATGTATTTTGTATGCGGGTCATTCTCTCAGAACTGTACATTTTCCAGTTGTAAAAATGACAAAAATAAATTTTTTTTCGTAATTTATGTATATGATTACATTCTACTTACATATAGTAGTTTAGAATCATTTATGATTATTCTAAAATATAGTTATAATATAGTTATAATTAAGAATTTTAATATTTTAGGTTAACGGAAGTGAAATAAAAATTCACGGAGGTGATAAGTTTCACAAAAAATATTACTTCAATAACAAAAAACAGTATGCATATAGTGATATTTAATTTTATTACACATAATACAACTAAAATTTCTGAGTTAGAAATAAAAAGTTTAAATAGAGCATTAGTTAATAATGTACATAATTATTTATTTTAAAACTGACATTGAAATAATCAATTGAAATTAACTAATATTGAATTCTTCTAAATTTCTATATACATATTGTTCCCTTTTGTTGATTGCAGGTTGGGGATGTACCTTAACAATATCTTTGGTATTTATTACCCCAGTATCATCTACATCAGCAAATTTAAATTTTCCATCTCCACACTTTTTCATAAACTTAATGGTAATTTCTGGCATCTTGCGAAAGAACTGTGCCTATGTAAAATTTTACAAATTTTTTACCAGGAAACTTTACAACATAGACTGTAACTGAGTAATTCCAATCTCAAAATGTTCACAAAATTAACCAGACCCACAAGTTAAACAACGTAATTTTCGGGCATGAATGTTCATAGGATCTTTTCTTGACCATGTTATCTGTCTAACTTCCATTGTCCCTTTAAATTGTGCAAGTTTTTCTGGCAATAATTTATCTATATCATCAATAACTTTTGATGGGATTGAAAAAATTGCAATGTTTTTATATTTCTTTTAAGGCTGATATTAGTTTGATGAAGGTGTTTCAATTTTGTGTTTCAATTTTCTCCTTGTGCTACAAGAAAGTCTGCCGTTCTTTTCAGGCAGTCTTACTATTATTTAATCGCCGAAGTCTTATTTTTTTATTTATGAGCTTTCTTATTGGCTTCTTTCAGCTTCTCTTCCGATTTTTTTTACTTTTGTCTTTAGCTGTTTTGGATTTTTTTCGTCTTCTTTTTTTCACTTCTACAGTCTGCCTTTTGATCTGTTTTTATGACTGTTGAATTATTTACATTTATAATATTACAGGTTTGCCTGTTTGAACTCATTATTATTACGAATATAATTATTTTTCATTTTATAATTCCATTCCAATTTCATTTTAGTACATTCAAAATATTTTTTCAGTTATTGACTAAAATTGAAATTTTTAAAATTTTAGTAAATTGGCTTGTATGTTTATTCCAAAATTACTATTTTATTATCATTCAGTAAATTGCTATGAATGTAAAATTTTTAATTGTATAATCTATTTTTTATAATTCAATATATAGCTTACATATCATGAATAAATGATCACTACACTTAATTTTTTATAAAGAGCTAAATTTCTTCCATTATAAAACCATGATTAATTTAACTGAATGCTGATGAATAATGTAACTGAATTTAGTTATCACCTCCGTAATTTAATCTCACTTCCATGATAACTGATCCCAGAAATCATTCACGGAAGTGAGATTCACGGAGGTGAGAAACATTTTATTTAACACAAAATTTTATTTTAAATATGTGGAATCATAAAACTGAACAATTGCTATTAATAAATGTTCTCTATAACTAAACTTGTGATAATATTAAAACTATTACTTGAACATATTTTTACCTGTAATAAAGGTTCACGGAGGTTAGATTTATGTGTAACCGTTTACGGATTTCACAATGGACATCAAATAAAACTCATGAGAACAATCTTGTTGCAAGTTGCTCTGTTCACCAAAACAAAATGGCTAATTGAGTGTTGTCAGAATACCATGTGCTGAAGACATCACTGCCATTTTGTGCCAGTTTAAAACAGCATTCTTGAATACTCAAGGAGGTGAAAAAAGTTCTTGAGTTCAAAACTTTCTACTAATATAATAATTGTTAATTTTAAAATATTAATAAAAAAATATTTGGAATAACTAATTTTTACTATCTAAAATTGAGAATTCTTAACTAAAAAGAAATATTTTTGAATATAAAATGAATAAAAGAGGGAAATGTATGACAAGGTTAGGACATGTCACGGAGGTGAGGTTTGATATATTATGTTCGAAAAAAAATCACTAAATTTATTTAAAATAATGTACAAAAATTTGTTAGTTTTTATTAGCCCATTATTATGGTAAATATCAATGAAAAATATTTAAGGCAAATATAATCATAATGATGTATCGTAAAAAAGACATAAAATGTACACTTTCAGGAGAATGACCCATGCAAGAGTTTCCATGGCGAACTCATATTTACTCTAATTTTTTTGCAGTATGAAAACTCTTTACGTCCATGTATAAAGAGTTGTATAGTTTTACGACAGTAATCACAATAAAGCTCTAAAACTTTTGTTGAAATCTCAAAGATACAAAGCTGATCAAAAAAATATATTTTATTCTAATATTCAGAGCTTCGATTTAAATAAATTGTTTCAGAGCTTTCCACCCCTCACGTTAGGACACCCTTGAAAATATTTGCACAATAGATACTTTTATCTATAAATTCTAAAACTGAAAATGAATCTAGAATCCTAGAATCCTAAAATTTATGATTATTTTAGGAATAATAAAATGGCATCACTGAAAAATAATTAGTACTTATGTGTGTGTGATAGAGATTTTTATTTTCAGGCCATATCCCAAATAATTTATTTTCGTCAGGGCGAGGATAATCTTTTGTTAATATATATATATAGATATATAGATATATAGATAGATAGATAGATATATAGATAGATATATAGATAGATATATAGATATATAGATATATAGATATATAGATAGATAGATAGATATTATTTGGAGATTTTATTTAGAAATAGAGATAGAGACTACTATCCCAAAGATTGAAACATTTAGACTCAATAATTAGCAACACCACCTAAAGTGTTATCTAAAATTTTTAAAATCTGATTATGTATGATAATCAATTAAAGCATAACTCGTTTCTCATATTATATGGAAAGAACCTTTTATTTTTTTTTAAACTTTTGTCCTCAATCAAATTTAGTAAAATATGTAAGCAAAAGTTGACCAGAAATATTCCTTTTTAATTTCCGAATTATTGATCGCAACTTCAACATAATAGGGAAGCCAATTATTATTATCTGACAGAAATAACTTGCATAACTTCTGTTATCTCATATATTATTTCATTGCAGAATTCGTGAGACATGACACAATAATAATGCATAGTTCTAAACGAGGTGAAAATTATTTCTGATTGATTGTCACACTGTAACAATGCTAAACACAACCCAAACTGGTTGAACAATTAATTTGAGGAACTTTGAATTGTTAGTCTGGAGTCATTAGCAAGGTAGGTTCAAGTAAATAAATACACTGTTACGGCGTGATAAAAAAAAGTTATTGTTTCAAACAATAATCGGAGGGAAAAGTAAGTATGTGAAAATGCCAGCTACACAATGCGTTACAAATCTATTTGGTTGTTTTTTTTCACTTTCCTATTTAAAACTTGTAATTTAACATTCAATAATGATTTTTAAATTACACTGCTGCTACAAAAACATGGAAATTAATGCTCTTTCCAGCTTTAATTGTTCGAGGTTTACCAATATTTCTACGAAGAGTAGAATATAAATGATTCGATAGTAATAGGTTTATTAAATAATGTATTTTCGCAGAAGTCCATGATGTAACGGATATGTTTCTCTAGGGACTTTTTGGGGTTTCTGCGTAACTGTAAAACATGTACACGTGCGTTAATTCTTTATTATTAAGACTCATAGAGCAGATTTACTACATTGTAAAATAACAAGCACCCTTCATAGACATACTATAAAATATTCGTAGCCTTTATCTTTAGTCTTAATTCTTTATTATTAGAACTCATAATACAGATTTAGTGGAATGTAAAGTAACTAGTACACTCCATGGACATAATATTCGTCGTATTAATCTTTAGCATTAATTCTTTATTAGTAGGACTGAACAAACAGATTTAGCAGAATGTAAAGTAACTAGCCCACTTCATGGACATAATATTCATTGTATTAATCTTTAGCGTTAATTCTTTATTAGTAGGATTCATAAAACAGATTTACTTCAATGTAAATTAACAAACACCATGGACTCAGTATAAAATATTCGTCGTCGATTTCCTAATGAAAAACTGTTCTTGGTCGTCATATTTCTATTTTACTAAATAAAGACCTCAAAATTTTTTCTTCCATACTATTTTTTTTTACCTAAAAAAATCTAAGATAATTTCAATATCCATAGTATTCACGTTAATTTTCAAAACAATTACAACTGCCATAGCCCCAACTGAAATGACATCCACTTCCCTAGAAATGGTCAAAGAAATACAAACACCACAACGAAGTTGCGATGTCGGGCAAAATATTCCACAATAAACAAGCCGAAATAAATCGCCTCCAGATTAAATACGCGTACCTTCAAGGCTCGCTAAATCTTCCCCGGAGTGTGTAATATTCTACTTAGATAAGAGACGGATTCACTGCAGACGTTTAATCAATAGAACTCACTCAGAAACTGTGCTTTTAAGCACTGTTGTTAATGGTCCCTCTCTTGAAACTTTTGACAATCACTGCACATCCGAGGCTCCTGGAAGATCGTAGAAAATGGGCAGTTTGGTATTTTCGCAAATGAGTATGTTTAGGGAATAAAACGGGCACTTCCAGGTACATTCAGGGGACATAGATTTAGTAAATTCTGGCTTTAATGTCGAGCATCGGGAAAGTGTTCAAAAGAATTTTTTCATTTGAGCTGATTTTGACGTGAGTGAGAAAAACAGAAAGCTTAGGCTTTCCTTCGCACTATCAATGATAAATAAGCCCCAAACGTATTGGTATAATGTCTTATTTGCCGATGAAAGCAAGTTTAACATTTTTGGTTCGGATGGGCGTATAATTGTAAGGAGAAGAAAAAATGAGGAACTTAATCCCAAGAACTTAGTAGAACAGTTAAACATAGCGGTGGAAGAGACCTTGTGTGATGGGTGCATGTCAGCATCAGGACTAGGTAAATTGGTATTTATTGATGGCATAATGAATCATGCTGTTTATATAAATATTTTAAGAGACAATTTAAAATTATCAGCCCAAAATTTGGGTATTGGAAACAACTTTGTATTTTTTTAATCAAGATAAGGATCATAAGCACACGGCTCTCAACGTTCGCCTCTGGTGTGTCTAAAATTGTCCACAAGTTTTGAAAACACCACCTCAATCGCCAGATTTAAACCCAGTAGAGCATATTTGAAGAGAACTGGAGGTTCGAGTACGAAAACACGGCATTCACATGAAAAGCGAACTAAAAACAATTATGATGGAAGAATGGATGAACATTGATGCAGAAATTACAAAAGAACTATTGCAATCTATTTCCAGACGTCTAAAAGCTGTTATGGATGCTAAAGGATATCCTACGAAATATTAATTTAACGAAAAATTAAAATATTTACTAATATGTAGAGATTTTTTACTAGTGTACGATGACTTTTGTGAGATAAAGTTTTTGTTACTTTTTGATTATTGGTTTCTTAAAAATAAAGTTTTACTATGCTTTTAAAATATTTCATGTAGTTTCGTTAAGAATAGATTATAGATTTTATTATTAAATACCCATTCTGAAATATTCATTTTAATTAATGGATAGACCCCTATTTCATTGAAAATCGTAAGTGTACGAACACTTTTGGGAGCCACTGTATGTGTGTGTATATATATATATATATATATATATATATATATATATATATATATATATTACTAAACAATTTTACAATGCGTGGATCACTCCACCCTATGCAAATCTTTATTTATACATATTAAAACGGATATGATTATCTAATAATTACATTCCTTAAAATTTAAATTAAATTTTAAAACAGAAAAATTTATCATCTACCCCAAAGGGTCCACCTGGACCACGTTGGGAATACCCGGTCTAAACTATTAATGCAGCTGTTAGATGCGTAAATACCATTACCCGGAAGGCATCAAGACACTAAGAACTATCGATCATAATTCAATGAGAATCATGATTGTTAACAAATCCTCTAAGAATATATATAAAGACACTTTGTAAATTTTCTAAAGGTCAAAGAAAATATGACAGTCAGCACGTTCTCTTCGGCAAAGGGTCTTTTAAAAAACAACGGGAAAAAAAGGCGGGATAATTTTCGCTCTCCGCAGAGAGTACAAAAGGAACGTTGGCACGAGCGCAATTCTTTTGAACAACAACGAGGCATAATAACGATATTTCCGCCTCTTGTTTTTGCAGCTCTTTAAACACACGAAAATTTTTCCAAGGGCACCCGGGACCGTTGCGTTAAACGCACAGCATACGCCGAAATGCTCGATCGCTAAAGGATTACTGCTAAGAGTACGTCCCGTGTATGCATTAACAACCAGAGATGTAGCTCTGTCATTAAAATTCCTGACATAGATCGGTTCTCTTTCAATTATGCGATTAAAATAGTTATCAAGTTAACTGATCGAGAACGGCTAAGAATGTCGTCAAATTGCATAGCATCGAGAACAGAGTCGGCTACATTATTAAAACCATGCTTAAGTGGATTATCTAGAAGTAAATGCGATTAGTTTGTACCCATGATGGAGATGGAACAGTAATCTTTATCTTTTAAAGTCGGTGTATACGAATAAGTGGACCTTGCTTATCTTCAGTTTTAACATTAAGCTAGTGTGAATTTTTTTACAATTTCTTTCTAATCACAGATTAGCAAATGCATAATTTTGGATTATGTTTTCTGCATTTGAAAGTAGATATTTAAATGCAAGGTCCATTTTTTTCAAACATCCCTTTTACATGCAAAAAATGTAAAAGCTCTGACACTTAGACACATGCAGTGATTTCCTTATATAGTATGAAATACCGCACTTATGCGGAGATGTAATAATGTAAATACTTTAATAACGCACAAATTTACATGGTTGATATTTTAACGTAGGATTACGTTCCTCAATAACGGTCCTCCGGAAAGAAAAAAATTGTCCGTCCTGTGTCACGATTTATAAATTTGGCAGTGCGCCAAACCCAGTGGCAGTAAACAGTTAAATAGAAAAGTACCAAAATGAAAAAAAGAGAGGTAAGTAACGATAAGTAATCCTACGTTAATAACCCGCGGTAGATTCGTTAGAAGAGACTACCTGAAATATTTTTTTTCCTCAAACATGCATTTTATGTTCATTAAAATATTATTATTATCGCGTTTACATTGAATTTGTATAAATCCCCCCCCACCCCCTCAGGAGGGGGTCCTTCCTGTAAGAGGATCAACCTATATCCAAAAGAATCTACTGCAGTTTGTCGACATTTATATCAAATATTACACACTTTAATTTTTTCCTCTTCTCTTTAATTAATGATAAAACATTTCCTAGTTTTATTTAGATTAATTATATTTGCATTTATATAAGTAATACTATATTTTCAAATAACAGTTCTAAAACAAAATTTCCTACTTTTTAAAATTTCAAATAACATTATTCAGATTAATGATATGTCATAGTAAAAGTATCTTTTTTAAAAATTTCACTAGGGGAAAAAAGGGAAATTCTATTTTCTCTCCATTTGTTATTAATTATATCAATAATAAATCGGAGGATGATGTCAGCCGACTATAATTTTAGCCCCCTTCACTAGGACTTTAATTTTTAACAGTAGGCACCACTATTTCAAACTTGCCTCAAATTATATACTATTCAGCACTCGATACAATATATCTAATACGACTTTAAACTACTGCATGGTAAAAAAATAATGAAGGTTTTTCCAAAATCATTTATGAAATAAAATCAAATTAATAGATACATGGATGAAAGAAAATTCAAAAGGTGCGAATCATTCTACTACGTTGACATGATTAACTTAAAAAAATTGTCCTTTAAAAAAAAGGATGAGCAAAAAACAAATATAGAAGTTTGTCAGTGTAACCGATGGTGACCTACTTTGCTGCAATAATAATTACGAACTGTAAAATAGATATTTTACAGGCTGACAGCCACGGAAGGCAAGTCAAGTGAAGTGGAACTTATGATGTATCTATCAGTGTAAAAATAAACCAGCAGTTGTTTGTACTTTCACAGAATAAAGGAGTGCAATGTGGTTTTGCAAACTATATAATCCATCGAAAATTATCTGTTAGGATTTTCCCAGGTACTGTTTCTGTCTTTCATAACAGTTTAAGTAAAATTGGGGAAATTTCCAGGTAATTACTTTTTCACTTGCATTTCCCTTTGCCTGAGTTAAATTTAAAATTAAGAAGAAATTGTAGTATGAATTTACTTATCGAAACAAGTTATTACACGATTTATTACACGATTTAATACCATTCACATTCAGCTATTGCAATGGTCTGATATTTTGATCATTTTATTAATCGCAGTGAGATGCAGAAATAATTCGAAATAGAATGTTGTTAATTTGCTTCCCCTTGATGATTACAAGTGTTCAATTTTTCGCTTGTGTGTGTGTGTGTGTGTATGTATATATATATATATATATATATATATATATATATATATATATATAGAGAGAGAGAGAGAGAGAGATACATAGATAAATATATAGATAAATATATAGATAGGTATATATATATATATATATAGATAGGTATATATATATATATATATATATATATATATATATATATATATATATAGAGAGAGAGAGAGAGAGAGAGAGAGAGAGAGAGAGAGAGAATGAATTTATAACTGAGAACCCTGTCCATATTCCATGCAGAGTAGATCACAAGAATGCAATCCTTAGGTTGTAATCCTTAAGTTGGATAATATTTTCTGTAAAAATACTTGCAGAGTTTTGAATACGTACGCTGAAATATACATGGAGAATATGCATCCCTTTTTTCATTACAAGTTTCTTAAAAGCTGTTAGACTTCTACTGTGAAACATTCCCATTATATCTGAAGGGGCTAATTAACTACCCATGATACTTTAAAATTAATGAAAATATAAATAATTGTAACTACATTGGAGAAAAATAAACGTAAAATATCAGTATCGGGTAACAACGCATTTATGTTGTATAATTAACTTCCTTTGAATAGCTGAGTGAGTTATTAGTTAATACCTACATGATAATATGCCCTACTCATCCCATTTATGTCGAATAGCTAACTTCCTTTTAATAATTAAATGACTTATTAGTTAATAATTACTTAATATCCCCTATTTTGAATCTTAATAACAATGGAAGTGATAAAGAAAAAACTGTGATATTGATTACTCTTTTATACTCACCGTAAAACACGTGGTCAAACAATTCTTAGAGTTGTTGATTCCTCAGACTCTAAAAGTTTTTGTATTTTTTCTACTGCTTGTAACCAGACATTGAAATAGACTGATAATAATAGCTTGATAATAATCAAACTATTTTTTACACCTTGACAAAAATAAATAAATAAAAACCTACTCGTTGTGTTACATGCAATCTATTTTAATTTTGCTAGGGTGTCGGTTTACATTACTGACACTAATCTCAAAGAGTTGAGTCCTCACAACCATTGTTAAATTCACTATTCCCGCACGCAGTTGTATACGAGTGTTTACAAGGTTTCTCAAACAGTTATTTAAATATCCTTGAGTTATTTCATTTTATTTTATTTACGAAATGTGAACTCATAACTCTCATTGAAAGACAGTCTCGAGTGAGTTGAAAAGGAAAAATAAAAAATTAATTTCCCCTCAATAAAAGTTTTATTTGAGTCGTCAAGATCAAAATCATATCGCACCGTAAACTGTAATCTAAATCATCTAAAATCAGGTCGACACTCCTAAGACTGTCTTCGATTAAACAACGCATTTATGCTGAATAATTAACTTCCTTTGAATAATTGAGTGAGTAACAGTTATTACTTACACAATATTATCCCTTATTTATCGCATTTACCTTGAATTGTTAACTACCGTTGAATAGCTGAGTGAGTTATCATCAGTTAGTACTTACATAATAATATCCCCTACTTATCCCATTTACGTCGAATCGCTAACTTTCTTTTAATAATTAAATGATTTATCAGTTAATACTTACGTAATATCCCCTATTTTGAATCTTAATAACAATGGAAGTGATAAAGAAAAAACTTCTGTGATATTGACTACTCTGTTATACTCACCGTCAAACGTGGTCAAACAACTCTTACAGTTGTTGATTCCTCAGACTCGAAGAGTTTTTATGTTTTTTCTACTGCTCGTAACCAGACGTTGAAATAGTTTGATTATTATCAAGCTATTGTTATCAAACTATTTTTGACACCTTGACAAAAATAAATCAGAAAAAAAACCACGCGTTGTGTTATATGCAATCTATTTTAATTTTGCTACGGTGTCGGTTTACATTACTGACACTAATCCTCAAAGAGTTGAGTCCTCAAAACCATTGTTCAATTCACTATTCGCTTCATGCAGTTGTAAACGAGTATTTACAAGGTTTATCAAACAGTTATTTAAATATCCTTGAGTAATTTTATTTTATTTTATTTACAAAATGTGTACTCATAACTCTCGTTGAAAGACACTCTCGAGTGAGTTGAAAAGGAAAAAAGAAAAATTAATTTCCCCTCAATAAAAGTTTTATTTGAGTCGTCAAGATCAAAATCATATCGCACCGTAAACTGTAATCTAAATCATCTAAAATCAGGTCGACACTCCGAAGACTGTCTTCGATTAAACGCCTCCGTCTGCTGATGACCCTAATTTGTCGTCTACCGACCTAGAGATTTCGTACAACTCACCCTGCCACCTCCACCCCCTTACCCTCGGCTACACGAACAGCTACATTGTCAAGATGCCAACAGTGAGAGGCGAAAAAAAAAAAAAAAGGACGAACTTCGACTTTTGGGGGCTCGTCGTTACACACCTCCACCAATGGCAAAGAAGTGACGTCACGAGAGGGAAAATGACGTCATAGGACCTTCGATGCAACATGATTAGAATGTCGAATGTCAAGAAATCGAGCGATTTTCAAGAAAGTGCCCTTGACCTGTATTTTCTCCAAGAAATGGGGTACTTTACGCAGCATTTAATACAAAATTGATACTAAGATTTTTTTTATTTGATGGCAAAAACACGTCCACGACCAACGCCGTAAAGAGTTAGATCGTTCAGATTCGGAATGATTCAGTACTGTACATAAAACTGGGAAGTTTCCAAAAGAGGAGTTAAAGAGTTATTTATTTGAGTAGTATACTAAAAAATAATCTAACTTAAGTACTCGTATAAACAACAAAAATTATAAAAAATATTTTTAATATGCTTAAACTATTTTTGACACATTTTGCATGCATCGGCAATCTTTATCGCACCTAACCACAGGGGTAAAAACATCCTCCGTACGGATCAGTCTCAATGATTAATGACTGAAAAGGACCGTGGGTTTAGAGAATGTAACGGTCGGCCAGGGCTTCTAAATCTCTCTCGCATACCTGAATGAATGATTGTTCAAGCTTTTTTCCAAATGTTTTGTGCAAAGGACAAATTGGTCCGCAATGACAAAACACTCTGACACTACACCTCTGACAAGACGTGGTGGAACCTTTATTACAACTTTTAACTAACCTTTACTCAAAAATCCAAGTTAACAGAACACATGCATGCACTTCACAAAAATTACAAGCAACAGTTTCATAAATAAGACCCGAATTACACCTGTAAACATTACAGTAGACCATACGAAGGTTACAGACGATGACGAAATATCCACTAATATCTCTTGCACTGCTGCCAACTTTAACACTTAATTTACAACTCATTTATTCCCTCATCCTATCATATTAGTCCAATTGACACTTAAAATTGTATGGTACAAAATCCATCTTATCAGGCACTGGGATGCTTTTGCTTTTTAACTTAAATGCATTTCTCTTGGATTTGAGGTAGCCTAGAGGTACACGTCAGCTTTAGGTGCTGAGGGTTCTCAGATCGAATCCCGACAAGCGCCATTAAATACCTCTTTGTCTAGGTCGGATATGGGCACGTTAAGTCAGTAGATCGGAGAGTCTCTCAATGAAGTCAGAGAGGGTGGGAGAGGGTACGACCCCCCCCCCAGACGTTACCCCTTGGGGGTGCTAGGTAAAAATTGAGGTAGCACTTGGATAAATCGGACTCCGACCCTTGTGGTGCCATTATAAACTGGAGCCGCAACCCTCAGCCCGCAAGCCTATATGGGCCTGGTCTGGATTGCGATTCTGGCCAGGGAGAATTAGAAACAACAACGACGTTTCTCTTGTTTCTTCAAAAACTTCATTTAACTGGTCTAAGATTTAGAAAAATCCTACAGCCATTTTTTCTTTGTTCTCAAAAATTAAAGGACGTAAATCTTAAACTTAATCAATGTCTAATGTAAAGGGGTCTTCATCTTTTCTTAAGTACTTTTCTCACGTAAATGCATTCTCAATTGATTTAGTTTGCCAGATATACAGTTTGGCCGAATTGGCCTATTCAACTAGGAGATTTCGTAATTATTTTTCATGCTGTTTCTCTTAAAGATCTACCGATGTCTGGGGCTATAGTGTTGTCAAAATATTGAAAAGCGCTCGAAACCAAATGACACCCCAAGGCTCATCCACTTTAACTGTCACAGGCAAAATCAACGTTCGTGAAACCGCAGATGTGCTGTCTTGTACTATTTTTCCACAGCCGCAGTTTTTTTTGGGGGAAAAAAAAGATGCAAAGTGGTGTTTTTGAAATTACAGTCGAACCCCGTTATAACGAACTTCAAGGTACCAAAGATTTTGTTCGCTTTATCCGTGGTTCGCTATATCCGAACCGTTAAGAAAAACGCTAGAGTTCACAAAATTTATAACTCATTAGTTGCAATGTGTATTCAAAAATGATGTGTTAAAAAATGGTAAAATCTGTTAAAAATGATCATTAATGAATTAAATCGACTACATTAAACTGACACAATACTAATTAAATTACTTATAATAGGAAAATGGCGGGACCAAAATTTTCGTTCGTTATATCCGTGAGTTCGCTATAGACCGGGTTCGCTATAACGGAGTTCGACTGTATTATCACTGATTATCTAAAATATACGTCTTGAATAATTTTACTTCTTTATGAGAATTATAACATATATTCAGAAAAACATCGTTACTATAATATATATTCCGAAAATTTACAATTTATTCATAAATGCAGTTAATTAGGTATGGCTGCAGAGCGTATTAATTATTGACTGATTTTCTTCATTTATATATTTAAGTTGCTAAGCCGATTCTTTGGGTAGTCCGTGAGAGAAAACAACTGCATCAAGTTACTTCATTTTAGTCTTAAACGAAACATTTTAATCTAGAGATGTGTCAAATTTGGTTTTTGTAACCGCAATTTCTATTAATTAGCGATAATTTGCAATTAAAAATTGCTTTCTGCGCCTTCTCAGTGACATGTTTAAATCTAGCTTTAAATATTAACTAGGCGCATAAACACGTTAATTTGTTTTTTCCGAAGAATTTTCCAGCTCTCTGTCTGCCATTTTTATTTTTAATTATGTTTGTGAGATATAGAATTAAACCTGACGGAAATTGTTTATTTCGCGCTGTTGAGTAACCCTATTTCAATTTATTGAGTTCAATAGTAAATTTTTAAAATGTATTTATCTATTTTTAATATTAGGATTTTCAACATTTGTCAGTGATGTGTTGAGCATAATTTGTGTATTAGTACATTTATTTACTTTCCAGCCGTCATGTTTTGACGGATACCAACTAGTTGGGTGAGTGTCCCAAATATTGCCCCTGTGCCTAATATCGCCTAATCGTGTTTCCAAAGTATGATTCGTACGATTCGTTTTCAAAGTACTATGCGTGAGAAAATGTAATGACTTCTTAGTTCTGGGTTTGTACTACAGCGGCACTAGTAACAAAGCTCTTATCACTGACAACAGGAACTATATGGCGTCTGAAATTGTTTTGGCTGTTGTGTTCGTAAATTTTGCCACCAAAGAATCCAGTGAATGACCAAGTAGGTACATCCAAATTCTAATTTTGCTTATACCATTTGAAAGTGCATTAAACAGAGAATACATAGGTGCTATTATTTTGCTAGCAACGCCTTTCAACAGGTGCTTCTAATTTCACCTGGTTGGCGGTAATATTTACAGAGGTAGGTGATATTAGGAACCTCTCTGGGTTTCACTGGAAATTTCAATTTTTCCAACTCAGCTACATAACTTAAAATGGCACTGGTTGTTCTCGGGATACCAAAGGAAATAGTTCTTAGGGATGTTCTTTGAGTTTCCAGTCTAATCAGAAACTAAAAAATGGATGAACTGTCGAAAAAATGCTAGAGCAGGCGATATTTGGGACATCTACCCTACTATTTTAAAATTGATTTTAACAAATTAACTATTAAAACTGTTCAAAACAAAATATTAATTATTAAACGTGCATTTCACTTCTAGAAATTAGTTTACAAACAACACTTCTAAAGATCAATAATTTTTTAAGAATGGAAATAGATTCATACATTTTTTCCCCATCAACAAACGATTTTAAATTTTTCGAGGCGGCAGCACAGTCAGTCAAAGAGGAAAACATGCAGTCAACTTCTGCTTTGACATTTTTCCGTGATTGCATTTCCAACCTCCGAAAACTAACGTCTAAAGGCGATATTTGGAAAAAGAATTCTCTCTCATCGGAGTTAGCAAATGTTCTCAGGGAATCATTTTCTCGAAAGTTTTTCTTTCTTTTTTGTTTCGTTCTCGCTATTCACTCAAACCGTTCACCGACTTCTCTTCCCCGTGAACTCCTTGAAACGTGATTCCGTGTCTATTTCGGAAATGCTTCATCCATCCAAAACTGGCTTTGGAATCGGCGATGTGCAATACAGAGGCAAATTTTCCAGCTTCTTCACATATCATCGGTTCATTTAGGGGGAAATTTAATGCACGTTTTCCTCGGAAGCACTTGATGACGGCAGGTTTTCGATGTTTTCGTAATGCGCGACTTTTATTATTTTCCTCTACGGATCAAATTCCTTCAATTCAGAGTCTGCCCGGGTTTTTTAACCCTTCAGCGGGCGCGCCAATTTTTGGTACACCAGCAGGCGCGCGTTGCATAAAGTGCAACGTCTCTTTTAACCTTGATTATTCCTTTTGTAATAAACTTTCTGTTTTCAAATTGAAAATATTAATTCTGCGTTTTATGACAAGATATAAAATGTTGATAATATTGAGATATATTTATAATTAAAGGCCAAAGAATGCAGATACAATCGCCTTATTTCAAAACTATCCGGTTTAATGCATCTAAGGACAACTTGCGAATCGATTCCTATTACGTCCAAAAACCTAAAAAACAATGATATTGTCCATCTTCGTGATATGCGGAATACCGTGTAATAGCTGCAAATTTGATTTACTACATCAACTCATAATTTTTCCGTATTGCAATCCAGTACAATCGCTGGTTTACCACGGTTAAATCACGACTACCAATGAATGGAAAGGAATACAAGGGTCAGAAAATCAGACCTGCATTAGAAAGGGTGTAGCTATAAATAGAAACTGCTTAGAACATTCAAACATTACTTGTAAAACCAAACCATTCAAAATTACGAAAATGTTGCACTTTATACAGCCTTCAGCGGGCGCGCCCGCTGAAGGGTTAAATAATTATTATTGATATTGCAATCCTAGATGTGGAAATACAAGGTGCGGCCATTAATTTCCAGGACTGATCTAATAACTCTAGAAAATATTACATGAAATGCATACATAAATGAATACATTTAATATGCTTCGAAGTAACTCCAACCTGCCGTAAAGCACTTCTGTACTCGGGTGTATAAGTTTCGGAAACAGCTTTTAAAGTCCTCTTTCGGAATGATCTTTAATGTGGACGTCACCGTTTTCTTGATGGCTCCGACATCCTCAAATCTTGTTCCTTTCAGCGAATTGGCCCAGCATGAAGTCTTGGAGATGCAGCATCCTCCATACTCTCCGAACTTAGCACCGGCAGACTTTTTCTTGTTTCCAAACTGAAAGATTTTCTGAAGGGAACAAGATTTGAGGATGTCGAAGCCATCGAGAAAACGGTGACGTCCACATTAAAGAGCATTCCGAAAGAGGACTTTAAAAGTTGTTTCCGAAACTTAAACAGCCGAGCACAGATGTGCATTACGAAAGGTGGAAGGTACTTCGAAACATATTAAATGGATATGTATTTCATGTAATATTTTGTGGAGTTATTAGATCAGTCCTAGAAATTTATGGCCGCCCCTTGTAGATTTTTGAAAAGCTCTAATTGTATCATTCCAGCCTCAATGTCCTTAATAAATGTTATTAAATATTTAATAACTTTCATTAAATATTACCCATTTTCTTTTAAAGCGTCTGTTTTAGAGCAGTTTTCTTTTTTTTTCGTTTACAACATTCTTAAGTCTTTCAACTCTACATGTCTACGAGCAAAAATTGGCAAACATTTGATGATGACAAAAATAGGTTGGAAATGCCTGTGATTCAAACAGAGAACAGATTTTAAAAAATGTATTAGATAATAGAAAACTTACTTGAGAGAACAAACTTGTCTACCAAAGACATTTTACGTGCATTCGGTTATCGGTGTAATGAAGTTAAACTTCAGAGCTAAAATCCCATGCATATATCATATTACGGAAGGTAATCACTGCCAGAAGTATCATTGTACTGAGTGTCCATTAATATTTGAATTAGGGCAAATTTGACAGGTATCCCTCTGCAAGTCATTGAAGACGGATTTATCGTTTTATTGGCTTTTATTACAGCGAGGTTTTGCTATATATAGTCGTTTAACAGCCAATCCTGTTTCCTAATGTTGGCGCTATATGAAATTCCCAAAAGGGATTGCCCTAACCTCGCCAATCTTCTGACAAACATATTAGATACAATCATCACCGAGTTTTAATGCACTACTTTTGACATGAAACATACATACTTTTTACTTCAAAATGCCCACATCCATTTAGAAGTTTACAGTTTAGTTTTTTTGTTTGACACGTTATGTTCTTATTATCCTATACGTCCCTTCAGTACATCACATCGGTGTTGAGTGTGCAAACTTTTAACTCTAAAAAAAAGATTATTTAAGGCTGCTGTGTACTACCCCTATTGGATTCGCTCACCATCAGTGTTTACCAATGGAGAAAAGTTGTCTACTATTTACAGCTACATAAATGCTGATAATAATCGAATAGAAATTGTATTTTCGGATAGCCTGAACTTTTCTACACCTTGCAAAAGGTTTCATTTTATAAATTTCATCCACCAAATGAATTGAGTTTTTAAAACACACTATACCAGATTTTTTCCCCGAAAAATTTAAATTTAAAAATATTATTTGTAGTTTTTTTTTAAATACGAAAAATGACCAGAGGTTTAAATTTTTTTCTCTATTACGAAGTACAATTTTTAAAAAAAATCGTTCAATCCAAGTCGGCAATCCTTGGGCACATTTTCTCCATAGGTTAACATTGAGGTGAGAGAATCAAATAGGGTTAGTACTCAGCAACCAACTACGCACAAAACTTCCCAAAAAAAGCCCAACAATAAATATGCATTATGCAGTTAGAAAACATTTATCTGGAGACGTTATCGCAAATACTTCTCAAGGAAAAAAACCGAAAGAAAAAAAACTTCCAAAATAATGCAGGCGACTGATGCCTATTAGAGATTGACTAAATAAGCAAAAAGAAGAAAGAGAGGGCAAAACCTTTCAATTCTCTTCATGGTCTAACGATCTCTCTCGGCTGAATCAGCTGTGTGACTCAGTGTGTGACGTCATGACGAGCGTCACAAAATCAGGAACGCATACGAATGAAGGGGAAAAGATTACTTTACAAAGCGATGTTAAACAGTAAGCAGGCGCGTTTATTTTCGTTTTTCTGCCCTATTGTTGGATTTAAATGTATATATTCTCGAAAGAACTGGAATGAAGTGGAGACGTCAGCATTTATGAATAAGAAAAATGGTTATTCTTTTAAGAAAAATACATCTGAAGGAATTAGAATTAGAAATGAGTCGCGAAATTTATCGTGAAGAACAAGAAATAAAATGTAACGATAAAATTTGAGTTTAGTTATAAACTGTAATTTGCGTTAATGCAACAAAAATGAACAATAACAAAGAGATCACTTCAATCCAAAGGACTGGAATGAAGTGCAGACGTCAGCATTTATGAATAAGAAAAATGGTTATTCTTTTAAGAAAAATACATCTGAAGGAATTAGAATTAGAAATGAGTCGTGAAATCTATCGTGAAGAACAATAAATAAAATGTAACGATAAAAATTTGGGTTAAGTTATAAACTGTAATTTGCAACAAAAATGAACAATAAGAAAGAAATGCGAAAATAAAGTCATCTGCTAATTGTTTTACATTGCTTTGAAATGCAAGGAGTGAATTTTGAAGTGCTTCTCATATTCGAAATTTATAATTAACAGTTACATCAAAACCTTAAAAAAGTGTTTTAATGCTGAAACCTTCAGTTCTGTCGTCTTCATACGTCAGTCATGTACTTGTTTCAACCTTCATAAGATGGATCGGTTTCTTAGTACGAACATCCCCATATAACAATATAAAAAATCATGTGAGAATTTGATACGAAAATTACTTTTTATATTTCAGAGAAAATTTTAAAAGAACAGACACTATTACGGTATTATAATATGGATAATAACATGTATCTAGAATAATTCTGGATACTAAAACTGTAAAAAATATACGTGTCCAAAAGGAAAACTAATTAATTGCCTTACGAATATTTCATAAAGAAACTGTTAGAATGGCACGAAACTTATGCTTGTCTAATAACATAAGAGCAACATCAGAATAAAGAAAAAACCTTTTCACATCAAATATGCACGTTTAAATATTAACCAAACTTAATTTTACTTTTGACCTTATAAAATAGAAGAAAAGTTCGTGTATTATGATTAATAAGAGATGCAGTAATAATTCCTCGAAATCACGCATTTCTGACGTCAACTTCTTCTTCGCATCCCGTTGTCAAGGAGTTTTGAGGGTAATAATATAGCTCATTGTTTCTTCAGTGTCCCACCACTGGAGATGAGCAGTTTTAACCTCTGCAACTGTCCTAAGAACAAGCTACCTATGTACAGTCCCTCTTTCCCTCCTCATAGGGAAACATTCATAACTGATCTATGACATCCATATCCTAAGACCATGCTAGCTACTCTCTATGCTTTGTATATCTAAATTTCTGGTTTAAAAAAATCGATCTTCAGATGAGTTCCTGTATTATAATCTACTAGTGGCTGAATACCCGTACTTCGCTACGGAGTACATTCAAATTAAATACAACGCTCAATGTAAGCAATTAATGTCAATATATATATATATATATATATATATATATATATATATATATATATATAATACAACGGTCAATGTATGTAATTAATTTGTATGTTTAATATCCATAAAACTTACTAATTTGAATTAAATTCTTTAAAAACTTCCATCTCAATTAGTGTAGAGGTTAAATTTTATCTTTTACCGTATTTTAATATTTTTCCATTTATATTTTGTCAATATTTTGTCAATTTATTTCGTTATTATGCACGTGACGCAAAATTAATTTAAAGTATCCCAAAAAGAAAAGAAACGTGATCAGCATTTAATAAATTAAATTCTAAAAATTAATCTTCAAAAATTCACCAAAAATCAGAAAAGGGGGGTAAAGAGTCGAAAAAGAATTCATTTTAAAGAAATTTTTATGATCTTTCTTGCGATATAAATTTTATAACCCTCAGATTATTATTCAAACCCTTCAGTGGGCACGCCCGTGTACAAAGTGCAACATTTTTGTAATTTTGAAAGGTTTGTTTTTACATGTAAGGTTTGAATGTTCTAAGCAGTTTCTATTTATATCTACACCCTTTCTAATGCAGGTCTGATTTTCTGACTCTTGTATTTCTTTTCATTCCTTGTTAGTCGTGATTTAACCGTGGTAAACCAGCAATTATATTGGATTACAATGCGACAAAAGCAAGAGTTGATGTAGTCGATCAAATGTGCAGCTTTTACACGGTATCCCGTATATGACGAAGATGGACAATCTCATTGTTTTTTAAGATTTGGACATAACAGGAATCAATTCGCAAGTTGTCATTAGATACAATAAACCGGACAGTTTTGAAATAAGGCGATTGTATCTGCATTCTTTGACCTTTATTTATAAATATATCTCAATATTATCAACACTTTATATCTTGTTATGAAACACAGAATTATTATTTTCAATTTGAAAAAAAAAAGTTTATTTCAGAAGGAATAATCAAGGTTGAAAGAGACGTTGCACTTTGTGCAACGCGCGCCTGCTGGTGTTTCAACAATTGGCGCCCCCGCTGAAGGGTAAAAAACCCGGGCAGACTCTGAATTGAAGGAATTTGATTCGTAGAGGAAAAGAATAAAGGTCGCGCATTACGAAAACATCGAAAACGTGTATTAAATTTTCCCCTAAATGAACCGATGATATGTGAACAAGCTGTAAAATTTAGAAGCTGAAGGGTTAGATGCAAACTTTAAAAAAATTACAAAAACAGCTTAAAAATTTAATTTTAAAAATCTCAGGAGAAATTTTCAAAAATCTTCCTGATGCACCCCTACTCTTTAAGTAGAATCCCCATGCAAAATTTCAGCCCTTTATGTCCAACGGTTTGGCCTGTGCGTTATTAGTCAGTCAGTCAATTACGGAACTGTTTTATATAGAGAGATGAATACGACATCTGAAATCGCTACTCTTCCGAAAATCCAAACGGAAGTTTCCAGTATCTTGTCTCTCAACCTCTGCACACAACCGCTCTCGGAGATGTGTAATTCGTTTAGTGCGCCCATTCAACATTATGCCATGAATTTACCACCTTGTTACTGGGACTCCCAAGTTACTGCAGAGAAATATTTTATGAGCTTTAGTCAGTAATATTGAAAGTGAACTCATGAGTAAAAATCTTCTTTTTCCACTTATTCAGAGTCCAGTTTTTGTGTTCCAGAAAGAAGATTTAGAGGGCGTGAGGGAAATAGATGATGCCTTGCATGCACATTACTTGCCCTGCCCCTCTGCTAAATAGTCTGATATGTAATTTTTGCTCCTGGAGCGGCTGTAAACTGTGTAGAGAATCGCCATGCAGACATCGTCACATCATTTATTGCAATTAATGAAAAATATCATTCTTGGTTACCGGTCTGAGGAGTTGAGGCTTAATGGTTTGGGACTCCAAAGTCTGAACTTTCTCCTAAGCTTACATAAGTCACTTTTTGGCACATTCAATCTTTTAGAGATTTCTGTGCTACTCTAGGCTCTTTGGTCGTTCAACTCCACAACAATCAATCAACATGGCGTCTTTGTTCTATATTAAGTCCCCGATCAACAGTAAAAACTCTTGAAGATTTCAAGGTAATTAGCGCTGAGTAAACTGCATTTACCGAATGCGATATATGTTGAAACCTGACGTTGCCTAATGACATTTTTTCTGTAATTATACTATGAATAACGTACCTTAATTCTCATTAATTCTTAATTTATATTCCAGACTCATTCGGTTTTGTATTTACTTTTTATATGCATCAACGGGAAGCAAACCTATCGAAAAAGATATGTTAGGGAATGGGGTAATTAATGTTGGAAACGAGACTTTGTCTGCTTATTCCAAATAAATACTGCTGGTTGATAATCAAAAATACGGAAGACTTTTTCAGTTGAAAACTTTTCGAAGTTATTCATTTCACATTAGCTTTGTAAATTTACCCTTTCCATAAACTGTTGGATAATTTTGCAAGGTAATAGTTAATAGATAATTTTGCAACTAAACGGATTCGTAATTCAACTTCTATTACATTTTGAATGAATAAAAATTTCATTACCAGCCAACCTAATCTGTCGGTTCCTTCCAGGGTATTTGGATCACATATAGTTCTTGAATCATTGCTCAATTACAGGGATTCCCAACGGGTCCAGGTGGACCCCTTGGGGGTCGATCAAAGTTTAAAAAGAGTCCATAGTATTCCAGGGATCTATTGGGGTCTATGATAAATTCTTCTGTTTTTAAAATTAATTTAATTTTTTAGGAATGCAATTATTAGATAACATTCATTTTAATATGTATAAATACATATTTGCATAGGGCGGAGTGATCCGCGCATCTAAAGTCGAATGTCATGACGCTTTTGTATATGCCTCGAAATCTGCTGTCGGCTTTTATTTGTCTACCAACACTAGGTAGAACTGGAGAAATCCACTGGACCTTAAACAGCACATGGGTCCAACCGATGCAACCAATCAGATGAAGTTTCGTTTTTCTCTTGGCGATGTTGTGCAATTACAATCCGTGTTTCTGAAATCTTGTTTATATTTGCGAAATTAAAAATGAAAATAGTACAAATATAATAAATCATAAACCTAATGAACCACTTTTTCTAATTTTCTGTTCATATTCTTACTCAAATTGTTATCTTTAAGTGTTTTATGTGCAACTATTAGTCTTATAATTATGTTGTATGCTGCATATTATAGAGAAAAATTGGAGGGGGTCAATGAAGAAAATCATGCTTTTAAAAGGGGTCGATGTAGGAAAAGTTTGGGAACCCCTGCTCTAATACATACAGTCACAACAAGTTATATTTTGAAAAGCACATCTCCAGACGAAATGATGCAACTATATAAAATAATCTTATGAACATAGGACCTAACAACATTCTCGATTTTCTTTGCACAAACTGCAACGAATGACAAGAAACTAATACATTCACCCTAACCAAGCGAAAGTCTTTTATCTCAAGCGGCGCTTATTACCTTAGACAGCCTAAAATACACAGAAAGATAAACAACGTAACTAGCAACACTACGTTTATCGATCTACTCCAAGCCCCCTGTACCAACAGTGGCAAATTTCCCCCGGACCGCCGAAGTTGCAGCCTCTTATCGAACGTGCGCCTGGACGATTATAAAACCAGCATTCGGGGGCGCAAAACGGTGGGATGCGGTTAATTTATTAAACGCGGATGAATGACACCACGGAATTCCGCAGCCAAGCAGATGCGATTATAACCTTGTGGAATCATAATATCAGGCAGAATTAATTTAGTCTTTCCACAGACCCTGTCACACGAGCGTTAGAAAACACATTTTGCAATTCTTGGGGGAATAAATTAATGAAGTGGAAAGTAAAAGCATAGAATGCATCAATGGCGCGAAAGTAGACAGTGAATTAATAAATAAGTAATACAGGAGGGACTTACGATAAATTTGAAAACAGTCTATAAGCGATCACAATGTAGTTAGTAAGAAATATGTTAAAAATCTAAATTAGGGTAAATAAACAGGCAGTATATTTAAATAGGTGATCTGAAAACCGTACCTTGTCATGACTTAGGGCCGTTTCACATAGAATCCATCAGCGTCAGCCGTAATGAAATATATTTAACCAATTACAAACCTCCAAACGATTAGCCCCGAAATTATTAAGATCTGTTCATGGCATAAAATATGTCAATACGAGTAATGCTGACGGATTCTATGTGAACAAGTCCTAAGTTTGCTTACTTTAGCGTATCCACTATGATCCACACTTGGGATGAATTTAGAATGCATCCAATCACATCGCAGGCTTCCATTATCTATTTAAGATATGCTCTGTGTAAATATCTATATAGTTTGCAGCTTTTCTTACCTTATAGCACTTTAACGATAACCACAGAAAACTACTTTGAATAATGAACTTTGTAGTCATAATAAATCACCTTCTAATTGCAACTGTATTCTTATCTATATATATAAAACAGTTCCGTGACTGACTGACTGACAGATAAAGCACAGACCAAACCGCTGGACCTAAAGGGTTGAAATTTTGCATGGCGATACTTCTTATAGTGTAGGGGTGCACTAAGAAAGATTTTTGAAAAAAATTCTTCTTAAATTTTTTTTAATTAAATTTTTAAGCTGTTTTAGTAACTTTTTTTAAGTTTGCATTTAAAATAATAACTTAAGGGTTATAAAATTTACATCACGAGAGAGATCATAAAAATTCCTTTAAAATGAAATCTTTTTCGAATCTTTACCTCCATTTTCTGATTTTTGGTGAATTTTAAAGATCAATTTTTAGAATTTAATTTATTAAATTCTGATCACGTGGTTTCCTTTCTTTTTGTGATAATTTAAACTAATTTGGCGTCACGTGCATAACAACGAAATAAATTGACAAAAAAAATTTTTTCTCTCTAATGCGGCAGACGATTGGACATTATCCAAAAAAATATTAATACACAGTAAAATAAATGTTTCTGAAACTGTACTATATTAACTGCATTATATTCTTTAGTATGCTCTATTAGATTTAATTTGAATACTTCCTTCTACATTATTTTGTCTATAAAAATATTCGTTGCGATTTTTTTATAAATATATTTTTTGTTAGTTTTTTGGCTTTAATTGCATACATTGACCGTTGTATTTATTATAAATATATATATTTTTTTGGCATTAATTTCATACATCGACCGTTGTATTTCATTTGTATGTACTCCGTAGCGAAGCACGGTTATTCAGCTAGTAAATTTATGTATGTTCATGCAGGTAAAATTTTATACATACAAGTAAATAAATAAATTTATGGTTATATGATAATAATAAGTACTACTAAAGATATTTGTGATGAAATTTCTTTCCTTGCGTTCATATGACACCTCATACGGGACACTAAATCAGAAGAAAGATAAGAGATTCTTGTTTAAAATGAGTTACATAATAACATCAAGAAGAAACATTAAGCTATAAAAAAAATAATAAAATTCTTCGTCTTCGTAGAGATTATCTTATCTGTTTTCTTGGTGTCATCATTAAAGTTTAATTCCTTACTGGATCTGTTTACGTTTGCATTTTATCTATTATGCATCGACCTGTATCGACACAACTTGTATCTAAGCCAAGTCTTTCGTTGCTCTTCTAAATTAAATAAAGAAACTAATTATTTATTTCAAGACACCTCCAAAACTAATACACTCCTATCAGGCATTCCTCCCTTCTTGAAAGGCAGTTACCCAGCTTCAAGTATGCTAAAAACACAAAAAAAATTTTTAAAAATCCCCATTGTTAGGTTCTTGATTGAAAAAAAAAAATTCCCAGCAACGGAAATTCCATCGGCCCCGTGCGGAAACATGCCGACACATTCCTCCGCAGATGGCTCCCAAGTTTGACTGTTTCCGCATCGATCAGGTCGGAGAAAAGGCGAAGAAAACAGCGAGAGGTCGGGATGGGGAAACGGGTTTGAAAGTGGCCCGATCGATAGCACAGAAACCTATTACCTCCGAATTCGCCGATCCCACTCGGATGTTGGCGCTTTCCCACACACGCGCGCGCGCACACATGGGACGGACGTCTCGGCATCCTTGGACTTATATAAACTGAAATATCCAGACCTGTTACATTTGGCATAAAAAAAAGGAAACAATCGGGCAATTAGCGCAAGCCAAAAAATAAAAACTGAAATGCTGTAAGTCGCGCCTACGGAAGCGATTCGATAAATGGAATTTACACGAATTTTTCTTGTAAAATGCGGTTTCATGTCTTGCTCTTTCAGGTGAAGTTGTTCCGTTTTCTTTTTCCATTATCCAGCTTTCCCCAAACTTTGAAAGCCACAGAACCCATCAAAAAGAAAAAGTTTTGGCAAACTCTTTTTAGCAACTAGTTTTTATTCCTAATTTTAAGACATTTTGCAGCCTTAGTCGTAAAACCAATCAAGGAATAGAAAAACTTAAGATTTCAATATAATTAACAGTAAAAACGCTCCATTTGAATTTTTTAAGTAAATTCACCTTTTTAACGTAGGATTACGTTCCTCCATAACGGTCCTCCGGAAAGCAAAATTTCAGACGCTAAAACCGTCCGTCGTCGCGAGTTATAGTTTTGGCAGAACGCCAAACCCAGTCTGTATCGCTTGGTAAAGTAGCAAACAGTTAAACAGAAAAGTACCAAAATGCGCCAAAATTTTGACATATATATATATATATATATGTCAAAATAATGTATATATATATATATATATATATATATATATATATATATATATATATATATATATATATATATATATATATATATATATATATATATACATATATATATACATACGTATATACATAGGTATATACATACATATATACATAGGTATATACATAGGTATATACATAGGTATATACATAGGTATATACATACGTATATACATACGTATATACATACGTATATACATACGTATATACATAGGTATATACATAGGTATATACATACGTATATACATAGGTATATACATAGGTATATACATAGGTATATACATAGGTATATACATAGGTATATACATAGGTATATACATAGGTATATACATAGGTATATACATAGGTATATACATACGTATATACATACGTATATACATACGTATATACATACGTATATACATATGTATATACATACATATATACATATGTATATACATACATATATACATACGTATATACATACATATATACATACATATATACATACGTATATACATACATATATACATACGTATATACATACATATATACATACATATATACATACGTATATACATACATATATACATATGTATATACATACATATATACATATGTATATACATACATATATACATATGTATATACATACATATATACATATGTATATACATACATATATATGTATATATGTATATACATACATATATATATATATGTATATATATACATATATATATATATCTATATACATACATATATATATATATGTATATACATACATATATATATATGTATATACATACATATATATATATATATATATATACATACATATATATATATATATGTATATACATACATATATATATATATATATATATATACACATATAAATATATATATATATATATATACACATATATATATATATATATATATACACATATATATATATATATATATATATACACACATATATATATACATATATATATATATATATACATATATATATATATATATATATATATATGCATACATATATATATATGCATATATATATATATATATATATATATATATGCATACATATATATATATATGCATATATATATATATATATATATATATATATATATATATATATATAGATACATATATACAGATACATAAATACATAACATATACCAAATAGGTAAGCAACGATAAGTAATCCTACGTTAATAACGTTAATGGTGGTTTCGTTAGAAGAGACTATCTGAAAAACTTGCGAGCAAAGAAAACCCCTACAAGTTTAGCTAAGGTAGGAAGATGGCCTGCCTGTTATGTTCTTTTAGCTCTTTAGAAACTACGAATCACATAAGATTCCCAAATCGGAAATCAAACATAATTTCTTAACATCTTAAATTTAGAAATAATTAACACATTTTCACTTTCCATAGGCTTCTGAGATCGAGGATTTTTTCCTTTCTCCCTTTTTTCAACAGGGAGTAATCTTGTTTATACAATACACAGATTTAACTACAAGTTAACCTTAAAGACAGAACAAAGATAATTGATCCTCCTCTAAACTATGTAAAAATAATTGTTTAAAATTTAATTAATTGGAATCCATCACTTAATAAACAAACATTTATTTTCAAAACAAAGTAATTTCCTCTCACCTTCTTTGACGTAAAATAAAAGTCCCAAAATTCAAAGAAATAGTTACAACAAAATGACAAATCCCAGTATATTAGCTTCCCTACAGGTGAAAAAAAAATTAATTGACAATGCTTTTATAAAAAGGAGAGTCCTTTGTGAAATGCAAGTTTCGAATTCTTCTAATAATTTAGAAAAATGTTAAATTGATACATTTTCGAAGAAAAAAAATGGTAGGCAGGAAATAATTTGTGAATTTTGTTTACAGATATGTTATAAATCCCAAAAGGTATAAATACCTTTTCTAATGAATATTTTTCTTTTATATACAAAAAAAAAGAAAAAAATTAACCATTCAAAATAGACTTCGACAAAGCAACCGTGGCGCGTAATTACATTATCCCTGTAAATGTGCCTTCCCATTTGTATGAGAATTATTGTTGGAAAACAAAGGTATGCTCCTTTCTTGACATATTACGCTCCAATAAATGAGATCAAACAATAGTGTTTATACAAGGTAATTCAGTAATAATGAAAAGGAAGCCACTTTTCAAAAGTAGCTGTATATATTTATTTCAAAAGGTTTCAGGTATATTTAATAATATTTATCACATAGCATTTAGATTTAAATGCATGCGAGTGACAATCACGTCACTGGAAACTTTTTTTTAGACATCATGATATGAGATATGCTGTTCTTGTTGTTTCTAATGCCTCCTAGCCGGTAGTATTCCAGACCAGGTCCATATAGGTTAGGGGGCTGAGTCGTGTAGCTCAGGTTTATAATGCCACCACTAGGGTCGTAGTCCGATTTAGCCAAGTGCCACCTCAATTTTAACCGATCACCTCTAGAGGCGACATCTGGGGGGATCGTACTCTCTCCCACCCTCACTGACCTCATATAGGGACTCGGCGATCTACGGATTTAACGCGCCCATATCCGGCGCAGACACGGAAGTATTTAAGGGCGCCTGCAGGGATCGATCTGAGCACCCTCGGCACCAAAAGCCGACGCGCTACCTCTACGCTACCTAGGGCCTGTGATATGAGATATAAAGAAGGAAATCAAAATATCTCAAAAGTGAATTGAGTTGAAACCATACTTTCTTTGTACAGGAAAATTTAGAAAATATTTTTTTAGAATTTAAAACTCAAATGTAATTTCAACTGAAGTTGTGCGTGCAGTAAGAATCAAAAACGAAAATCGAATGCTTGTTCTACGCCGCTCCTCACTTTTCCTTTAAACTGGGGCAAAAATATGTAAATAAATGCTTTAGAATTCCAGATACACTATAGTTTTAAAAGTGAATATTGGATGATAGAAATATTGAGGATGGTAGAAAATATTGAAGTAAATTTACTGTTTTACAACACAAAAATGTGATCTGTAATTTCTTATCTGTAGCCTAAAAGGGAAAAACTAAAGCAACAATTTTTTTTTAAAAAGTTCTGTTTTTAATTTGGGAATTATTTTAGTAAACAAGTGTATTTATGTAGATTTTTAAACATTTCCTCAGATTTCTAGAAATAAACAAATGTCCCTAGTTGTAGGAAACTTTCTCTAGGTCAAGAAATATTGCG
Organism: Dolomedes plantarius; assembly: GCA_907164885.2. Classification (NCBI taxonomy): domain Eukaryota; kingdom Metazoa; phylum Arthropoda; class Arachnida; order Araneae; family Dolomedidae; genus Dolomedes; species Dolomedes plantarius. The sequence continues at coordinate 90,929,004 of OU015491.1, read as the reverse complement.
TACGCAGTATTTACTTTCCATTCCGAGAAATGGTGAAAAGAACCATTTTGTAGAAGTTCGTTCAAAATCATGTCTATGTAGTCTTAAAGGTAAAAAATTTCGAAAAATAGAAACAATTATATATTACAGTGAAAAACGAAACTCGATAATAACAATGGTAACCCTAAAACTTGAGATAATGTCCTGAAGACGATAACGCGTCATAACATAACCTTAACAAGTATTAAATGAATTAATAAATAGTTAAATAGCTTCTTAAATCCTGTATATTACTAGATATGGGGACAAATTTCGACTTAAACCTTCATCGGGCATTTGTGATTTCTCCATATTGGCGTTAATCGCAACTAAAGCTCTGTACGCGGGACGAAGGATTATACCCCTTTTCTTAAATTCAAAGTCTTAATTTTCTTCCATTACATATTTATAAAAAGAAATGTTTTTTAACTAGCAGTCTTCTGTAAAATTTTTTTTAAATATAAGTTCTTTTTTTCCCATCCAACAGCAGAAATGCTAAAAAAAAGGAATGACAATGAAAAAATTCTACATTTCAAACTTCAATTTTTTTACTAAATTTGCTTTAATTCTTCCTAATTCCTCCTCCTTCAATTTTCTTCATAGGTCATAGACATTAACCTTTAGCTTACGGGGCCCAATTTTCCGATTCCCTCTTTAGAATGGGAAATTTCATAACCCCTTTGTAAGAACGGCTATTAAGTGGGTTATATATATACAGAAGGTCGTTCGCACTTTATGGAAACGATTTTGTAATTTGTTTTTTGGCGTTTGCATTTTGAGATAAAAATTTGGCAACTTCAGAATAATCGTCTGCTATTGTTTTGCTTTGATTGGAATTAAAATAAAAGATTTATTTTGAAAATGGCTTCTAAAATTGATAGATGGCTCGAAGGTTACGCAACTGCACTTTTCGAGGAGAAATATTCGTATCAACAAATTATAAAGCGGTGTAAAAATTGCGGTTATGGCATTTCAAAAATAGGCATTTATAATATATTAAATTTGAAAGGGGAAAAAAGTCTAACTGAAAGTAAAAATGAAAACATGACCACTAAACCTCATCCTAACACTGTTCGAACGCAGATAAAACTCAAGAAAGTGAAGTCTCTGATCCTAAAAGAAAATACACCGACTCAAAGATCCATTGCATCGAAACTAGGAATGTCTTCTGGCACTGAAAGTAAAATCATTCATAAAGATTTTAAGTTTAAAAAGATGTTTAAACCTAAAGTTCATCTGCTTTTGCCACAGCATATTGCTGAAAGGAAAACAAATTGTAGAAAATTATCTGAAAAACACCTAGCTGCTGAAAAATGAAAATTTGTGGTAACACTCGATGGAGCATGGGTGTATTTAAGTGACTGTAATAAAAAATGATCAATTTTCTATTGCTCAACTGACGGGAATGACCATACGAAATGGCTTCGCCAGTGTACAGAAAAATTCTCAAAGGAGTTTATGATAGTAGCAGGATTTTGTTACAACGGCAAATTAAAAATAAAAAAGTCTCAAGTACAGCCAAAATTAATTCACTCTACTATCAGCAGAATATTTTAGAACCAATTTTTGAAGAATAAATTCCAGTCTTATAGGGAAAGGACATTGATAAAGTTGAGCTTCATATGGACAAAGCCTCTAGTCACACATCTAAATCAACTGCCGCTTATTTAGCAAAGAAAGAATCAGAAACCGGAATAAAATGTATCACATTTAATGAAATACCTGTAAAATTACCTGACTCTTCTCCAGTGGACTTTTGCGATTTCGGTTTTTTATTATGAGCCTTGGGGAAAACGGCATCTAAGAACACTGAACGGACTTCGAAAAACGGTCTAAGATGAATGAGGTAAAACTGACATAACAGTACGAAGCAAAAATTTACTTTCATGGAAAGTTCGAGATAGAGCTATTGTCAAGAACCATGGCTATCAGATAGAAGTAAATCACCGCATAAAATACGGCATTTATACATAAAACTTAACTATCAAAATCGTTTCCATGAAGTGCGAACGACCTTCTGCATATATATATATAGATATGTAGATATATATATTCGACTCAGCCTTTTATCACTTGAGTGGGTTGATAAACTGAGGACTAAGCATGCTTGGGAACTAACTCTGGGGGTCCCGCGGCAGGCTGACCACCTGCCCGAGACATACGCTGTATGGCACCCCAAGCCCACGGTCAAAATTGCGGAGATGGGACCACCGGACTTGGTCCACAATGGACTGTTGCGACAATGGTTAGTTTGTTATATATATATATATATATGTGTGTGTGTGTGTGTGTGTAACCTCCAAGATGACTTTGTTTATTTATGTCTCTTTAAAAAATATTATTTTTAATGTAAGAAGTACCTAAATTTTTCAGATGCTTTAAAAATATTTTCTAAACCATTGTACAGATTTGGGTACTTCTTACATTGAAAATAAAATTTTTTTAAGAGACATAAGCAAACAAAGTCATCTTGGAGAAAACTGACCTAGGCACTTCTTGTACCAAGCCGTGTGCGCACGCACACACGCACGCACGCACGCACGCACGCACACACGCACACACACACACACACACGCGCACACACACACACACACACACACACACACACACACACACACACACACATATATATATATATATATTCATTCATCGGCCCCTATTCTTGGGATATATGCTATCCCACCCCGTAAGGAAAAGGTTAAATAATTAAATATTGTTAGTTACTACTGTTTATGCTATTGTTACTATTAATACATATCTCGGTTTCCTTTTTTAAAAGCCACTAGACTCTGAAAAACCTTAATAATAGATTTTTCTATTTCGTTTGTATATTTACAATATCAGGATACTTAGCCTAAAACTGTTTAAAAATTCCTAATAATATCTCTAATGGTTGAACCTCCCCGTCTCTTGATGAGGGAGTAATTTATTAGCTCCTCCCTCTTTAAGTGTTAGAGACCCCTATGAGGTTGTTATACCTCTATTAGTATGACAGCCTAAGACAATTTATTTTTTAAACCTTTTGACAGAGACTGAATATCTTGCGCCGACGTAATATGGCCATTAAAAACGATCGGGACATCCACTCGACAAACTTAATTTTTCTTTTGATATCTTAAGAAAACACACTCCAGATAATACTCTCCCCCCCCTTCTCGGCGCAAGTCTTTTCCGGAGTTTGGGGAAAATACCACTGGAAAGGGGCTGACCTTTCCGGACCCATCTCTGCTACTGTATCGATTCCGGGGGCGAAGAGAGAAGAAGAGAAAGACGAGATAAATTTAGAAAGCAGTTCGGTCGATGGCGGGAAAACGGATTTTAGGGCGCTCCCCGCAATCTTGCCAGCCACTGCCGGACAAAATTAGGTTACTCGATGCCTCATTCCTCCAGCTCAAAAGGCGAGTTTAGAATTTCCGGGGAGTTAAGTAATTCTGGCCGTGAGAAATTTTCCGAATAGCGAAAGGCAGAAAAAAAGAAGTCACATATCGGATGAAATTAGTTCTTCAAATGGGCGATTTAGAGCCCTTTCTTTCGGCGAAAGAAATTTTTTTTGAGGGAAGTTTATTCGTTTCTTATTTAACTCTTCAGTACTAACAATGGGGGGAAATTAAAAAGTTGGGGAAAACGGCTTCTGTGTACTAAGCGTATTGGATTCGCTCACCTCTATGTTTTTTTAATTATATATATATATATAAGCGGGGGCACTTGTCTCACATAAATGTTGATAAATCCAATAAAAATGGTATTTTCAGATAGCCCGAACTTTTCTGACCCTTGCATTTGGATTCATATTATAAATTTCATCCACCAGAGAAATTTAGGAGTGTTTAAAACATACTATACCAGATTTTCCCCCGAATAGTTTAAATTTTTAAATATCATTTGCATTTTAAAAAAATAAGCCCTAATGTACAATTTCTTTCTCGATTACGGAGTACAATTTAAAGAAAAAATTCTTTCAATCCAATTCTTCATTCCTTGGACAAAATTTCTCCATGGGTTAACGCTGATGTGAGCGAATCCAATAGTGTTAGTACACAGCAGTCTTAATGCACCAGTGAATAAATGTTCTGAAAATAATAAATGTAAAATAATAGCAAAGGAAATAATAATGATGACTTACAGAAAACCTGTGGATAACAACCATGTAATGAATACTTCCTCAATTTCGCAACAAATTAAAAATGATGTCTGCCTGATTTAAACTAGTTAATAGTTCATAATCAGGCCGAGGAGCATTGGTGTGATTGTCGATAAACTTCTGAATTGTTTATTGGCAAAAAGTGTTCATTGCGTAGTAATAATGAATGAAAAGTGATAAATTCAAAAACAATTAAAGCTAAATAATGCAAATGCTGTGAAAAATAAAAAAAGCCAACAATTTGGCAGAAATGAACAAAACAGTTGAGTAGCTGATCTTAGAAGGTAATAACTTTTCGTTCAGGGGTTTTCTCGATCAATCGATTTTTTTTCCAATGGGGCAGGTCCTTAATCCGAGGACATTCGACCGTACACCCAACTTGTTTTCTTGGGTACGTAAATAGGGGAGCACCTTGTAGGTGAACCAGGGTTGCTCCCTTTCAATTAGCTGTACAGTATCCACACCTTGGTCAGGTCCAAGTGATAAAATCTTGCACCGCTAACCCCATAAAATATAGGCGATGTGTTATGCTATAATATTGAATAACCAAATCAGGTTATCATATCGACAAGTTTTTACGCCAAAATTCAAAAATTAAAGCACCAAAACTGATTACAAAGCATTTTTATTTCTCGGAAACTTGAAAAGTGTCAACTTGTTACAAGAAGCTACATTATCCACCTGAATACTTAGTCAAGCAATCCTTTTTTCGGGTAATTTTTGTTTGCATGCATCAATTCATCTTATAAGTCAGTACAACAATTTTATAAGTTCTGGTAAGTGACCATTTGAAATATGTCATCATGAGGAAAAATTCTACGTGAATATGAATCCAACCTAGAAATATAGGCCAGCACATCTGCTCTGCACATCAGCGTACTAGCTGTGTGCTACTAGTTTTTTTTTTCGGTTATCTTAAGGTGACAGGTTCAAAACATTATTCTGCTGGAAATTATTTTATAATACAGACTGTTAATGGAACTATTTTCCAGAGTTACTGATGAACGTTTGAAGGACAGTCATAATTTTATTTTTTATTAGTTTCCTTTCCTGTCGCATCTAGGGAGCAGGGTTGCCTATTTGGATGGCAGATCTGTACTGTCCATCCGGCGCTCGTGGGCCCAACAATAATGAAAAATGTCACCGAACCTGGGAAATTAACCCTCGGCTGCGTATACAGGCATTGCTACGTAGCGACCGGTCGACAGTTTGAACAAGGCGTATAGGCACAAGCCAGGGTCGCTGTAATTTCAGAATACTTTCCTGTTCCATCTTACACAGTTCGTAAGCCCGAACTATCAGTATTTGCTTGCGATGAAAACTTATGTGATCAGTATACAAATTAAGAAGTGAGAACGAAAAAAAAGAGCTCAACTGATATAGTCTGAGATTGAGGTAAAAGCGCCGGAAAGTTAGAGTCACCTCGTTAAGTGAGACAAGTTTTACATCTCTGTAGCTTAATGTTATAATATAAACTGTTTTATTGAAGGGAATCATTAGTGCTCTATAAAATTTGCTGCAATGTACTATTTAGACTGCTCGTGTTTTGGTAACTCTCCAGCATAGTTTACTTCACCACTGAGTTCGTATAATCGAAGAATTAAACAAGAAGTAACGAATGCTCTTTTTAGATATAGATGTCTATGAGTTATGAGTCTCCTAAGCGTATTTATCTTCCTAAAGCAACAGAATTTTTCCTATCAGCAGAAGAAACATTTTTCTCGAAATTCTAGAAAACTTTAAAAAGGAATTTTAAGTACAGAAAAACCCTGCATATCAGTAACGTCAGAGTTTACCAATAAACTTTTTCCGCGTGAATCTTGCACTTTCGCTTTCGAACTGTCCAAATCTTGAGAAGGAACTTCGTTTAATATCCTTAGACGGTTGTTTATAGATTACTTTCACTTTTCTAAGATTAAACATGGCTTGCAGTACTTTCCTCGGGCCGACTTGCATGGTATTTCCATGAAATATTTAATTTTTTTTTAGTACAAGATAAGACCTGCTCTGTAGGTTAATATAGAATACTGCAATTCCTATTTCTAACGTATGACTTTAAAGAAAAAGAATCAAAATGTATTCGTTTATGCATTACGTTGCAAATTAATGCATTAATATAAACTAGTATTGTATATCATGGTCAGTCTGTACCCTACTTCCACTTCAATATAGACCCCCCCCCCAAATATTTGGAATATAATTTAAGAGACCAGGAAATTATCACATTCTTCAAAAGGAGAGAATACTAAGAAAATTTAACAGAGAAAAGTGAATTTAATTTGATTTATTTTAAGTAAAACTCTCGAACCAATGTGTACAACGAATGCTTATTTCTTTCCTTGTATGTACCTGATCATAACAGATTTTTAAGCTGTATATTTTCAGACAGTATGAAGCAGATCAATAATATAAATAAAAAATCGAAAATTTACGCGTATATTTACGCGTTCGAGACACGTTATTCTTGTTTTCAGAGTAAAAAAATAACATATGCTGATACTATGTTGCAGTCTAGAAAACTTACCCGGTCAAATTTAAAGAATTACACCAATTTTGTGTAAATGAAACATATTTAAAACAGAAAAATTTCTAAAATGGTCCCATCTTTCAATCGCATTTTACGATACTTTAAAAATGTGAAATTAATGTATTATAATTTATACGCCTTTCTTTCAGATCAGGATCTTTTTAAAACATTTCTAACCGGCTTGTCATTTCAGATGTCCCCTACTTAAAAAGGTTTTCAGTCGCATTATACAAAAGCAAAAATCCGCTTCATCTGTTTTTCCGGATGGTTTGAAATCATGGTGATCTTAAATATTCATAGCAGGGAAAAGCCATTTGAATAATTAAACACTGAATGCATTGATGGAGAGCTTAGTGGTGTAAATTGTACGTCTCATGAACGCACATTAGTTAACCACTTGAGCGTAAATGCTATGCATTATTTTGCGGGACATTTCTGACGCTGTTTCAAGCGCTGCATCGATAATAGAAATCTCATATAAATTACTAATAAAACTTTTTTTATTAGTAGTTTATTGGAATTTTTAGCATTATCTTAATTGAAACAATAAACCGAAATTACAAGAGACCTCTTGTAATTTCGGAGCATATTTGTATCAGATCTGCGAATAAATGCACATGAACCGGTTTAACCATTTAATAAAAGGAAGCCGACATGAGGTAATGATATTAATTACTTTTACAGTGAAATTTGAGAATGTCTAATCAAAATTGTGACTAGGGGTTAATTGGACCCACTTTCTTGCTTGGGTCCAAGTAACCCCATTTTTAGGTGATCAGCACACTAGTTAATACTTATAATTTTTACTGGGTTAATTGATTTTCTATCCATCTAAAACTATTGTTATATTCTTAAAGTCTGTATTTGAAATGTAAATTTATCCTTACCTAACCTGGGACTGCAGTGTGTAAAGAAGTGAAGGTGGAAGCTATAAGGTCACAAAAATTCGTGTTTTTATTACAAAGCAACATAACCTGAACTAAAAAAAAGGTGGGAAGAGCGAGAACGGGATAAAGTGCCTCAGGACCTAATGCTTCTATAGGGCTAATGCTTCTATTTGTTGGATAGATTGTGAATTATACCTATATTTTATTGACAAGAGACCCATGTGTCATTTAAAACACTTTTTCGGTTTGGGTCCAAGTAACCCCCTAGGGTCCAAGTAGCCCCAACTTACGGTACTGACCATGACGAAACTTCAAACCGTGATGAGCTACAATATACAGGGCGTTTCAAAAAGAAAACTCGATTCGAAATGAGTATATTATGAAAAATATTGAAAATAGAAACTAAAAATTAATTTTTTATTACAGGGATAATCATAAAGTTTTTTTTATAAACCAAATTAAAAGTGCTCAGTATGCCCACCTTTGGATGCACGACATATGTTTATATGGTAGGCAAATTCGTCCCAAACGTTTGCGAGCGTCTGCATACCATGCTTCCACGGTTGTTAAGCGTACACAGACAACCCGTGTCTTGGAATTGTTTATACCATGGCCTAATGTTCTGAGAGGTAGGAACTTCAATCTACCAGGGCTTTGTCGACGAAAATCACGCTGAACGGTTGTTACGGACTCACACTTTGCGAAGCGTAGAACACAAAATGATTTCTGTTGTACAGTCGTCATCTTTACAAACACTGAAGTGGCGGGCAAAGGAAGAGCGTTAGCGCTACTTGTCGACAACTACGTGAAACTCCAGATGTTCCTCTTTCTGCCTATATATTATCCGATCAAAACGGATTAAAAGATGAATAGTTATGATTTTTTGAAATCGGATGATTCTTTTTGAAACCCCCTGTATATAAAACGTCATTCAGAGTGAAATTTATTAATGGCTGTTGTGTATTACGCATATTATACGCATATGTAATAAACACGTGCAGCATTCCCACAAACGCGTAATTAATTGTTACATAGGTCTCAAAGGTCATCTTTCGAGTCAATTTTATTTCTAAGTACGTAAATTGATGCAGACCTAATATAGGAATATAGATAGACACAAAAGCTTAACATAATTTGATATAATTAAGTCGTAACTTAACGTGTTATGATGTCTACCTCAGCAATTTTTTTTTCCATTCAGGTATTTCTATTCTTGACGCGTCACTCGTGATAGGGTTGTTTACAAAAAGTCAGCAATGAAATATTACATTTGAAAGTGAAAATGCAGTTAAAACTTAACATGTTTTCTTACAAATAAATTAATAGATTCAGACACGTTTACTTAAATATTTGCACACAATTAAAACCACTGATATATACAAAGTATACATTAAAGATAAGGGAGATAATTATATATAAATATAAGAGCAAAATTCTTGTGGTTTGCATGGCCTCGACCTTGCTTCCTCCAATGCGCAGTTTACAGAAGCTCAAGGCATAGTATTTACCATGCAATCGATTTCATTCTCACTTGCAAGAAGATGTATGTTCTCACGAATAATATTAATATGTATGCGCTTGTGTGTGTGTGCGTATAAAACAAAATTACTTCAATTAAACACAGCATATAGAAGTACGAATTTTTTCAAATGAATAACATGCAATTATCCATTCATAGTCTATTGAATTTTACGACATAGATATTTTATTATAGAATGATGGCTGCTTCAAGGAGTTTTGTAGGGCAAATTTAAAATGATCATTTTGTAAGCGAATTAACATTTGTTAAATATAAACATAAATATCTCATTCCCTATTTTTACTTCTTTTTTACCCTAATTTTATGGACTTTGACGTCTAATGATATCTAATGCCCTTTCCTTTATTTGCATGTTATTTATTTTTTATAGCAATGTCACTGTTATTTATTTTTGCAGCTATCATGATTTGACATTTCATAGCCTTTTTTTCCTGACCTCATTTCTATTGTTTTACACCTCATATTGCGATTGAGTCACTACGCTACTTTCCAATGGCAGTAGATTTGATTTCTATACGTGAAAAGCACAATTCCAACAGCTTCTAAGAACTGTCATTCTGTAGACAAAACTCAAATAATTTGAAATATATAGTCTCAAAAGAGATATAATTCCTTAAAACTGTTTACATTACTATTACATTATATTTGTGTATTTATTCCTTCATTAATGTCATAGTTGCATAGAGATAAATATAATCTTTCTGTTTTTTGTGGTTTCATTTGTTTATTTATTCACTTGTTTTCGCTTTACATACATACCTATTGTGCGTACCTGTTTCAAAAGCATTTTTAATAATTATGTAAGAAAAAATTGAAGACATAACCCATAAATACAGCTGTAGTTATGCAGGTGTTTTGATTACACGGGAAAAACTTTCAAAAAGTTTTTTTGACTGAAATCCTTTTAACGTAGGATTACGTTCCTCCATAACGGTCCTTCGGAAAGCAAACTTTCAGATGCTAAACCCATCCGTCCTCGCGAGTTATAATTTTGGCAGCGTGACAAACCCAGTCTGTATCGCTTCGACATGCAGTAAACAATTAAACAAAAAAGTACCAAAATGCTTTAAAATTTTGACATACATATATGTGTATATATATACATACGTACATATATATAAATACATATATACATAGCACATACATACATATACACATACAAAAGATGTAAGCAACGATAAGTAATCCTACGTTAATAACCGGCGGTAGTTTCGTTAGAAGAGACTACCTGAAATTTTTTTTGTAAGATGATTAAGATAATTGGTGACGAAATTTTTGCAGACCCTAAGGAGTTTTTATCCAGTATTAAAAGCATTTAAATTCTAACTGTTCATACTTTTTAACGTAACGGACAGATTTCTCGCAAACTACTAAATAAGACATTCCACAAACAAATCCTCTGTTAAAGGGTTTATCTATATTTTAGAATATACAACGTAAAAGTATTTAAAAATACTTTAAGTTTGTAGGTGGTCGTAATTTAGAGATCGTAAAAGAGAAGGTAATGGTCAAATAGGATATATAAATATTTCATGTATCATTATTGGGAAATGGATCATATATGTTAAAAATGGAGAGGAGTTCGTACATGACGGTTCATCTCATCACACACGTTGTCACTATTTCACTTAACTACGAACAACTTTATTATATTGATATTATGCACTGTGTATTATAAAGGATTTAGTTAAAAATTTCATCTCCCTTTTTTTACTAGCAGCAGACAAATTTATGTAATCAAAAACAATTATCTTAACTTTAGTTTTTTAATCCTCAGATTTACAAAAGCAAATTATGAGATTGTCGTTCGTAATATGATGATGAAAATAAGTCAAAATTTTTCTACAAAACGATTAATTCACAAAATTTCAAGCATTATTTACTTCTTTTATTGTTTTCACAGGGTATCGCATCACGTAGAAGCAAGAAAGAAACTATTTATTACCGCAAATGAAAAATGGATAAAAACCTCGCCGATCCAGACTTAAATATACTATTATAATATATCATAACAAAGAGGAAAGTAATGTGGAAATACCACGTCAGAAAAATGTGACGTCAGAAAAAGATAAAAATAGATACATTCACGCATTTTAAATTAAAGCCTCCACCTTCGTGTCACCTGCTTTCTTTAATTACTATGTGGGCTTTCGGGGGCGTTAATCCAATTAAAATGTTCTCCCTGTGGAAAAATGTTTTAAGTTTTATCGATCTGAGGCTAAATAGAAAAACATTTATTCAGGAAATTCAAAAATTTTCACGATTAGAATTGCAGTACAAAGCTGATCAGCAAATGCATTTGTATCGTCATCAGCGATGATTTTGTTACGATTCTCCAGCGTTAATATGAAACAAACATGCAAGAAAGCGCAATAGAAGACGTTTAAATATACTCCTTCTAACAAAATTTAGGCTGACCCTCCCTTTGTCGAAAATACGTCGATGGGTTTGTCAATTTAGTTGACCCGTCAAATAATAATGTGCGAAAAATAAAACTTCAATTTAAACGGATTTCGGTAATTTCAAGGCGTATAAGAGACAGTAAATATTTTTCTCCTTATGTCAGAGCTAACCAAAGAATATATTTAGACTTTCAATTATAAAAAAGTCATTTGTATGTTTGAAAACAGTTCTAAGTAAAACGTCTTCAATTTTTCAATTAATACCTAAAATTCTGTAGGCGTTAATTAGCTTAAAATGTGCTTTATTTTTGTGTTCCTTTAACCGGCTTAAGGTGAGTAATTAAAAATTTATTGATACTAGACGAGTCGAAATTTCTCAAGGGAAGCAATTTTTCACACATGCTAAATATGGGTTGTTAAATAACCTTAAAACAATGGATGCGTGCATGTGTTGGGGAAAGCAAAGAAACACGGAGAATCGGCCTTTATCATACATTTATTTGACAATGCTAAAAATTCTTTTAAAATGTAATTAATAACAGAATAAGATTCCCCTTCATATTATCATTTGACACCTGAGGAATCAGAAGCAGAGGCAACCTATTTGGTCAAAGCAATTATTTTTAGGATCTATCAGGAGGCACTTACTACTGTTGAAGAATACAGCGATGAAGGGACTTCGTTGACAGGGATCCATATCATGTCATATTCAGGATCATCATGTCGGATTCCCGGCACTACCGCTAGAGTCCGCGGCAGTTCAATCGGGACTCTATATCGTCCGAGCTCTAGGAAAACAGCCAGCGCAATCTGTCGACCTTCTCTCGTTTTTTTTTTTCTTTCTTTCTCGGAGGGGCTGTTGTCCGTTTACCGGGGCCATTTTGGTCCGCCCCTTTTTCTCTCATTGGGCAGTGGGCTGTTTTTCTCTCAGCAGTTCCTACCCCAATTGGTCCCTGATTTATACTGCTCCTGTTCACAGTCTACCAAGTACTTCCCACCATAATTTTCGTTTGAAATACAACTTTTACCATTATCTGAAAGTTTTATTGTGGGCCATAAAATAACGTCCATCTATCTTGCAATATTTATAGTCTTTTTATCGCTATCAATGGCCACACAGACAGTTTTTCTTTTACGTCACCTTAGTGTTCAAGCCTTTATTTTATTTTTATTTTTTTTCGCCTCTGAAGTTTTTATAAGAATTTTTGTTCTTGACCGTCTTTCTTCTACCACACGCCACAGTGAATTATAACTTTCAGCGCTTCTACACTAAAGGACCTTCCCAACAAGCCCTTATTTTTTGACACTTTGTGTTTAAAAAGTAAATATATTATTTTTTTCCTTGATTTAATTTAAGGAAATGAGAAAAAATTTCAAGATTAGAATTTCAGTAGAGAGCTAATAAGCAAAGGGGTATCTAAAACGTACGCCAGAGACGATTTTTAACAAAGCTCCAGTGATAGTATAAACGAAACATGCAATAAGCAGACTTCTCAATATGCTCCTTCAAATAGAATTGAAGTTGACCCTCCTTAACGATTCTAACGATCTAATACCAATTCTCTGTTCAAATTCCACTGTTAATGTTTTTGGTGACTCAAATAAATTCCTAAGGCGCCTTTCTAGACATGCACAAATTAACAGCTTTAAAGTGCAATAAATTTTAAAAAGCAAAAAAATATATAATAAAAATATAAAATAAAGTGATACAAGTCTAATCTACTCCATTTGTATTAACACTCAGCAAAAGACATTAAATTCTGAAAGTATTAATTTATTTGAGATAAATTGGGATACCTACAGCTATGATTCCAAACATTAAATATACTAGAATAACTGACTTGACAGAAACCCAGACAAAGAAAAACCGTTAATGATTTATGCCGTAACTTGGGGCATGAAGAACGGGATTGAGAACACCTTAACCCTTACCCATAATTTACTCCGCACGTATAGAAATTGGTATTTTGCTGTATGATTACAAATTGCATCGGAATCAACATTTCAAAATGGCCAAATATTATTAAAAAAATAAATCAACCCTTATCTGAAATCTGAGATTACAATATCTTGTTTAGTTACAATCATTTCGGTTAGATATGAATACAAATATCAGTTTGAAATGTACAGTAAATAGCGTAAAGATCAATGTGAAGACATAGCTTAAGAATTCACTGTTGTTAAGGTAACCATATTATATCATATGTGAGAACTAGAAGCCTTTTGTTTTTATTTAATTTATGTGAAACATGGGGACCGAAGGAAAGATAAAATGTAACACAAAATTTATCCTTATTACCTCCCCTTGCATTTAGAAATTTAAGAAACATTTAAGTCTACATTATGAGTCGGTCTAAAATTCCCAAATATTTTGCTTTAAAGGAAAAATGTTTCTAAAAAAAAAAAAAGAACTATAATCATCTCTGATGATTGTTTTCTTCTGTTTAATGTGTATAGCAGAGCAAAAACTTGTTTGAATTTTCCTGTCTATAAAACCTCCTAATCTTTTGTTTATTTAAACTAAAAAATTCAAGGTTAATTAACAATCACGAATAACTATTCATTAATTAATATACTTTAAAAGTATACACTACTTCGAAGTATCATAGCTTTCATAAATGTTGTAATGCGTCAAAAAAAAACGTAGCTTAAAATACAAATATAAACGCAAGATATTTTTCCGGACTTTTTTTATCCGGTGCTTTCAAGGAATCAGAAAAAAATTTCAGGTAGTCTCTTCTAACGAAATTATCACGGATCATTAACGTAGGATTACTTATAGTTGCTTACCTCTTTTGTATGTATATATGTATCTATATATATGTACGTATGTATATATATACATATATGTATGTCAAAATTTTGACGCATGTTTGTACTTTTCTGTTTAACTTGTCCAAGCGATAGACTGGGTTTGGCTCGCTGCCAAAATTATAACTCGCGAGGACGGATGGACGGACAGTTTTAGCGTCTGAAATTTTCCTTCCCGCAGGACCGTTATGGAGGAACGTAATCCTGCGTTAAAATGGTAATACAGTTTTGATTGTACAGAATAAATACTTAAATGTGATGTATAACAGGATATATAATTCTAATTAAAATTATTATCAGATGATCCGTTCACACAGAGCTATGTTTGAAGGGCTACCCCCGTCTACCTACCTGTACAGATAATACTGACATGTAAATAAGTAAACAGAGAAACTGCAAAGTCTGGTTCTATCCCCTTATCAAATTTTCTTAAACAATAACTGTTTACATTGAATCGGAGAAACTACAATTTCAGTTTAATACAAATATTTAGTAGAATCCTATTCCTTAAGATTCTAATAATAGCTTACTCCAGCCCCCGCACAATGACAGATTCCTTTATGTTCCGTGATAAATTTCGAAATCAAGGTGGGTGGACTAACGTGGGCCTAACTGAAGTTCACTCCTTAATGCGCGTGGGTGCATTTGTGATTAAAAAACCACTCTCTCCTGTTCATAGATTGCTGAAAGAAAGAAAAAAGGCTATCTCCAGTTGAAAGGGAAGGATAATTTCTAAAGCTGTATCAGATTTAGGTATCAACATGTATATTTCTTTCCCCTGAAATCGGTAAAAAGTAATCACTTCCTTTAAAACATGGGATAAATTTCTACCCTTTATAGAAATTTAGTATTATATATAAGCTTCTTTCTGGAAAATGGAATAAAATTCTCTACCGGTACGGCAGAATTTCACGATCTTTAAAGCACAAACAGAAGGTTAAAACACATAAAATGCTATCAGGGAATCTCAGAATCCAGGATTTCAACTAAGCTCAAATCAATCTATAAATATTTTATCTGAACATTTTTAGAAAAGAGTTATAGATTTATTTCAGAGTAGGTGTTTTTAGTATGTATGATATTTAAACTGAATTTGTTTGTAATTTAAGATAGGAAAGACAGTTCTCAATAGCACCATATTTCTAGGAATAAGGTACACCCTAAAATGTGTAAAAAACACAGAATAAAATAAAATTTCGTTCAATTCGGGTCATTACTTACAGAGTTAAAGATATTTTTTACAACTGTAGTTCCCGTTCTGTAATGTTTTTGGTTTCAACTTATTTAACGCATATCCGATGAAAATATGCTATTTGTAGGTCATTCTTAAATAAATATTAAGGTTGCCAATCGTTAAAAAATCTCTCCCAAAAGGAATAAAACGTAAAAGATTCTAATCTGAACTACAGTATTTTGTCGTATAGTTTCTAATGCTCCTGGCTGAAATTTCCAAACTAGGTCCAAATAAGCTTCGGACTGAAGTGTGCGGCTCTGGTTTATATAGCACCACAAGCGTTGGAGTCCGTCTTAGCTAGTAGCCACCTCAATTTTGACCGAGCATCCCCAGGAGCAACATCTGGGGGGTCGTACCCTCTCTCACCCTCTGACCTCATAGAGGGACTTTCCGTACTACGAATTTAATGTGCCCATATCCGGCCTAGACACGGAGGTATTTAATGGTGCGTGTCGGGATTCTATCCGAGCACCCTCAGTGCCGAAAGCCAGCGCGCTACCACAAGTATACCTCGAGCCCGTTTTAAGTCATTTACAATCGTGTCAAAATTTCATCTTTAAATTAATATGACAGATGGGTTCATTTGAAATTTCCTAATTGTCATCTATCGGCTGAAAGAGGAAGCTTTTACTCACTGTAAAACTAGTTTGTTTTCAGAAAAGTGGCACTAGCTCGGTAATAAGGCTCTAGGCCGAGATACAAGAAAGGGAAAGGTTCCAGAAATTTTTAATAAAAGCAAATCAGCTAAAACTATCATCCAAAAACACTCTTTGTTGAGCTCGACAAGTTTCTTCTCAAAATAACGAGGAATAATTAATGCCAAATGGTTTAATATTTAAATAAATTATCTCAGAATAAATTTCTATTTCAACGCATTATCAAAATTAGCTTGAATTCTTCATAAGCTCTGAATAGTGGTTAACTCCCCGAGTTGGTCTGGAATTTAATTAAAATGATTAATAATGCATTCGTGATATACGAAGATGGTTTGTTGTATTTCCCTGATTAAACGCAAACTTTTAACAGAATGCTTATAGACCTGTATTTTACTCTCGGCAGTTTCAGGAAAAACATTCGCTTTATGAAAGTGAATCAGAACAGTGTCTCCCACGGCTAATGGTAAACTAATATGAAAACCGATACGAAAAACTCCAAGAATACAGCCCACGCATTTACGGACAGAAATATAGGAATGTGGCTTACATTAAGAGAACTCCTGGGAAAATATCTAGTTACGGTACTTGTTTACCTTCGGAGATTTATCAAAACAGTCTGAATTTTGTCTTTTTAACTTCATTTCATGTCATGCCTGTTTTGAAACGCAGTTTAGACTTTAATATTAAAAAAAAATTTAAAAGGTAATTTTTTTAAAGTCAGAAAATTGGCTTTTTCTGAAAACATAATTCAAGAGAAAAAAAAATTTAAATTATAGAATGATGATAATTATTTAAAATAACATGATGCTGATAACGTGAGAAATGTCGTGCTATCAGATAAGCTGTAACAAACAGACTCTTAACATAAATAAAAATTTTCGGAGTATTACTGATTTAGGGAGGTATTTTCAGCATCATTTTTGTATCCTAACCTATTTTTCTTTAAGCTTACTTTTCTCCTATCGAAAATGTCTCTTCTTTTGCAAAACCCTACGCAACTTTTACCTGGGCACGTGTCTTTGGGAGAGCTGGGTCTGGTTATTAGGTGACGTAACAAAGTCAGCAAACTAGCTACTTAAAAGCATAATAATTAAGCGATACTGTGTACTCCGTGTAGTTGGAGAAAATATCTTCAATGGCGTAGAAGCTATAGTCGAAGCTATAGTCATACGAATGTTGTATGAAATCCGTGAGGTCTATTAGTTAGTTAAAGGGGAGATCTTTAAGGTGGTGCGTTAGTCAACCTCACGGATTATCTAAACTCCAGTTAAGCTATCGGAAATTTTCCTTTAAATATTTTCCTCGTGACACTTACAGCTTTTTTTTTTTTGTAACTTAATATTTTGCGAAAGGAGCAATGCTTAGAATAATTAATTTTCCGAGAAAGATAAAATCAACAATTAATCATACATATTCTTCAATCATTGTCGTTAATTTGCGAAAAAGAAGAACTCTCCCACCCTAAGGTAAGATAGAAACGGATTTCCAGTCGAATTATAAAAATAACGAACTGAGTCGGTTTTGGAACTCAACTCTGGTTGTCTTTTGCTAAAATAAAGGGTAAATAAACTAAAAGTGAGTTGTTGTGTATAATACTTTTGCAAAAAAAAAAAATCAATAGTTTGACAATGGGTAGGAGTTTAAATATATACTTTAACTGGCGGTTACGATTGTAAAATGTGACGAATTCACCAGTTTAAATATTTAATTTATACATGAGGTATTTTTTCCCTGCTTAAGCAATAATAATATTGCTTGCTTGCAAGTTGTGTGTTTGTGTGGGAGGGGGGGGGATAAAATCTGATTAGCAGCTTCTTTAATCCCTAACAGACCGCAAAATTGGTAATGAGTTTCGAAAATTAGGTCGAAGTATCAGATATTTCATTGAAATTTATGCACGAATATATCCAACTTGTTAATGGTATTAGTCCGTTTAAGAAGCTGTTGTTTACTACGTTATGACAGCATTGGTTAAGTATAATGATAATTAACGAAAGCTTAACTGTTACGATACCTTAGTCTTGTCATAACATTAATTGCTGTAGGTGAGTAAAAATTAATTTAAGTCTTCCAAATTGTAGGAAACTTATTTAGTCGCGCAAAAGTCGTGAACAAGAGCAATTCCGATAGGCAGACGGTACTTTATCCAGCTAAGCCGCCAAGCGAAGCATCATTTTGAATGCCGTTCCACACATCACGCTCCCTTCTTATCAGAGGCAAACAATACAGAATATTGACCTGTTCTTAGTATTTTATTTATTTTTTCTAGCTTAATTTTTATCATATGCTTGAAGAATGACCATTATAGTTCTTTCCTGTGGTCGGGCACCACTATAACGATCAGACGCAAAGGCCGGATCCAAGTCCTTTCAACCCTCAAGATATTTTACATTTCAAATGATACTTTCATCCTGTTAATATACCTTGGCTGCATGAGACAGTCTTAGTTTGAATACCTTATTATCTTGACAGCATTTTTAACCCTTTAGCGGGCGAGCCCGTGTACAAAGTGCAACATTTTCGTAACTTTGAATGGTTTGTTTTTACATGTAAGGTTTGAATGTTCTAAGCAATTTCTATTTATAGCTACACCCTTTCTAATGCAGGTCTGATTTTCTGACCCTTCTATTCCTTTTCATTCATTGTTAGTCGTGATTTAACCGTGGTAAACCAGCGATTATACTGGATTACAATACGTCAAAAGCACGAGTTGATGTACTCTATCAAACGTCGTGCAGCTATTACACGGTATCCCGCATATCACGAAGATGGACAATCTCATTGTTTTTTAGGTTTTGGGACATAATAGGAATCAATTCGCAAGTTGTTCTTAGATCCAATAAACCGGAGAGATTTGAAATAAGGCGA
Source organism: Dolomedes plantarius (assembly GCA_907164885.2). Lineage (NCBI taxonomy): Eukaryota > Metazoa > Arthropoda > Arachnida > Araneae > Dolomedidae > Dolomedes > Dolomedes plantarius. Next base: position 90,909,920 of record OU015491.1, on the reverse strand, counting down.
CTGTATGTGCATTCTTTGGCCTTTAATTATAAACTAGTTGGTACCTGTCAAAACATGACGGCTAGATAGTAAATAAGTGCACTAATACACAAATTATTCTCAAGACATCATTTCCAAATGTTGAAAATAATAATAATGCCCATAAACAAATTAATGTGTTTAAGCGGCCTCGTGCTTAGTATCTAAAGCCAGATTTAAAAATATCACTGAGCATGCGCAGAAAGCAATTTTTTTAAACTGTAAATTAATTTTAAATTGCAAATTAAACAGCGCGAAATAAACAATTTCCATCAGGTTTAATCTTATATTTCACAAACATAATTATCATAAAAATATAAATTGTAGAGAGAGACTTGTTTATCATTAAAACATGTCACTGGGCATACGCAGAAACAGTGAGTTTCTAAAGCCAGATTTCAACATGCCACTGAGCATGCGCAGAAATCAATTTTAAATTGTAAATTATCACTAATTAAAAGAAATTGTAGTTACAAAAACCAAATTTGACAAATCTACAGATTACAATCCTTCATTTAAGACCAAAATGAAGTAAATTGATGCAGTAGTTTTCTCTCACGGACTGCCCAAAAAGTCGGTTTAGCAACTTAAATATATAGATATATCTTAATATTATAAACATTTTATATTTTGTCATAAAACGCAGAATCATTGTTTTCAATTTGAAAAAAAAAAGTCTATTACAAAAGGAATAATTAAGGTTGAAAGAGACATTGCACTTTATGCCACGCGCGCCTGCTGGTGTTCCGAAAATTGGCGCGCCCGCTGAAGGATTAAAGCACAAAAGATAAGATATTTATGCGGTATAAATATCCTTTTCAAAAAGGGAAATTCCACGACACGAAAGAAAGTATTTACAGTGGATATTAAACTAGTAGTATCATCTATATCAGGGGTTCTCAACCTTTCAGGCTCTGTGCCCCCCTTTGAACACTGATGTGAGGTCACGCCCCCCCTCCCACCATCGCCACCATATGTGGTCAATACAAGTAATACAATCGGAATTTGAAACTGAATCTGGTTATTAAATGAAAATATAGAATAGATAATTTCATACACAAAATTTAATATTACTACTCATATCTTAATTTGGAACATATTATTATTAGAACATATGAAATTAAAGAATTAAATACAGATCAAATATATTTGAGGTAATCGAGGATCTAGGTGAGGTTGGCATGTAATACCAATAACTTTCACAACATTAATGAGAGGGCTGGCACTGTTTGTCCTTGACAAGTTTTTGAATATAAGGTTGTAACTATGACAAAGCACACCTCAGGTCACTTTCAACGTCCAGACGTACGACAATTATCGTGTTTTTGCAATTACAAAAATTATCGTGTACGACAATTACCGTGTTCGTGTTCGTATGTCGAAAATATGTTACGGTTACATTCTGAGTGCAAAATTGAGTACAGTAAATTACAGTTAGTTTTACTTCTTATTTTGCTTTTTTTTAAACTCACGCCTCCCCTGAAATTTCTCTACGCCCCCCCCAGGGGGGGGCGCCCCCCAGGTTGAGAACCGCTGATCTAAAGAATATTTCAGGATTTAAGAAGCTTTACTGAGCTATGTTACACTCGGAAATGTCGTTCTCATTTCGGAATAGTCCTATAAATGGATTCCAATTATAAATTTCAGCGATGGAATGTAAACGCCTTCGAATATGTTTTACGAAAAGCCCAGATACCCAAACGTCTTAACTACTTTGAATCAAAAGCTTCCGCCAGAATCATGTCAAAAGTTTAGCCGATGCCTTTCGAACAATACCCCTTTCATGTCGAACTGCGTCACCGAAACACATTTGAACTTTAAGCATCTAAATGTTTTTTTTTCTCTTGCTGTAGTACGTGCGTTTACGTAATACCGTGTCGTCTTCATCCAAGCATTGCCTGCGTTTAATTTCGAACCAATTCCAAAAAAGAAAACGCCTGCAGTTTCGAAATCCAAGAACCAAAACAAAAGATTTATTCGAGGATAAAACTCGTTTTAAAACACCGGGATTACGTCATCAACGTTAGATTTTTCGTACGGTTCCATAAAATATATTTTTTTTTTCATAAAACCATACATTGCATGACGGAGTCGGATAAGAAATTGCGTTTTCGATCGGCAAGTAAACGATCGTGACCCGACTACACTAGCAAAACGGGTCATGGTTAAAATAAAAAATAAAAAAAATAAATAAAAATGAGGCAGCACATGCGCCATCTCCCTACATAAAATCAAATATGTATGGGATGTAGTTCCTCAAGCAGAACAAGGTGCACTTAAGAGGCATTCGAAAGTTTTCTGCAACTCCCCCCTGCTCGGAAATTCGCGGTCGCGATGTTCGTCTATCGGAAATGTGATACGCTGATACTGTGCACGCGCGAAGCTTTGTTTTGATGACTTCGGGATATGGAATGCGGGATACGTGATACACTTACAACATCTGTTGCGCAAAGAAAAGAAAAGAAAAGAAAAATGAAGATTTTTGAAATTGCGTTCCTTTGAAATCTGTTGTCCTAATTTTATTCCCCTTTTGAACATTCCGATATGCATGCAAAATAAAAAGAAATCTGAGTTATCTTCAGGCTTCTGCGTAGTCACACTATTGGATTCGCCCACCTCGATTTTTACCTATGGAGAAAATTTTCCCAAAGATTGCCGACTTGGATTTAAAGATTTTAACGTAGAATTACGTTCCTCCATAACGGTCCTCCGGAAAGCAAAATTCCAGATTATAATTTTGGCAGCGCGCCAAACCCGCTTATCGCTTGGGCAAGCAGTAAACAGTTAAACAGAAAAGTACCAAAATGCATCAAAAGTTTGACATACATACCTATATATATATATATATATATATATATATATATATATATATATATATATATATATATATATATATATATATATACATATATATATATATATATATATATATATATATATACATATATATATATATATATATATATATATATATATATATATATAGAGAGAGAGAGAGAGAGAGAGAGAGAGAGACATAACACATACATACATAGATACATACAAAAGAGGTAAGCAACGGTAAGTAATCCTACGTTGATAACCCGCGGTAGTTTCGTTAGAAGAGACTACCCGAAATTTCTTTTTAAAAATCCCTGTACGCTTCATCCGCTATTGAATCTTTACGAGGACAGAATTACTAATTTATGCCGTTCTAACTAAAACCGTATTTAACAGTTTAAATAAATATATCTCTAGCCATGCTCACCTGTCGATTGTACTCCTTAAGGCTGCTGTGTACTTACCCTACTGGATTCGCTCACTTCAATGTTAACCTATGGAGAAAATATGTCCAAGGATTGCCGACTTGGATTGAAAGATTTTAACGTAGGGTTACGTTCCTCTATAACGGTCCGCGGTAAAGCAAAATTTATGACGCTAAAGCCGTCGTTGCGAGTTATAAATCAAGAGTGACAGAGTAGACATATGTAACTTATTTTCTGACCTTCAACCTATTCTGCATAGGGTTATCATTCATCCTTCTCTTCGTATGTAGGAATTGTATTGTAGAAAAAAAAAGAGGTAAGCAATGATAAGTAATCCTATGTTAATAACCCGCGGTAGTTTCCGTGGTAGTAGAGAATACCTGAAAATTTTTTTAAATTGTACTCCGTTATAGAGAAAGAAATTTTACACCTTGGGGAATTTTTCATTTTAAAAAAAACGAAAACAATATTTTAAAATTTAAATTATTCAGGGAAAAAAACCTGGTATAGCGTGTTTTAAACGCTCATAAATTCCTTTGGTGTACGAAATTTATAACATGAATCCTGTTGCAAGATGCAGAAAATTTAAGGCTGTCTGTAAATACCATTTTTATTGAATTATCATCATTTATGTAAACAGCAGACACGTTTTCTCCACAGATTAACATTGAACTGAGCGAATCGAATAGGGTTAGTACACAGATAGGGCAACAGCGAACTTAAAGATGTACATGAGTTGACAAATCACAAATCTTCAACCACCCAGTTAAACAATGGGAACTTTTACCTCTTGCTATGAAACTGCGTTTTTTTCAGTACACAGATTAGCAAAAATAATAAACACGTTAAAATAGAAAATGCGTAGGTTTTTTAAAATTTAGTTGATTTGCGTAGTTTATTTTTAGCAAGGTATTCAACTCTTGATGTGTATCACTTCAAAATTAATTTTTTTTCAGAAAATTAAAATAAGAAAGATTTTTGAAATATACGCACATTGCATTATTTTCAAATGCAAAAATCAAATTTTTTTAAAAAAGGCATTTGCTAATCAGTGATTAGAGAAATGTTGAGGGGAAAATTCTCCATAGCTTAACATGGGAGTATTAGATTAGCGAAGTGAATTGTTACTCTGCGATAAGCCAGTGCATCAATTGACATCGTAGATCTTATATTCCAATGTTAAGATATAGGTGGCCATACCCATTCAGGAAATCCTCAGGGAAAAAGTCTGCAAGATTTCCCTGAGGATTTACTGAACTGAACCCCCGCGCACACACGTGAAATGTTTTCCAATAGAGATTTCGTGGACTGAACAGTCCAGTCCGCCACCTGTCTCGAGGCTTTCCCCCCACACACGACGGGAAAATCCTCAGGGTTTGGACTGCGCAGTCAAAACCTCAAGGATTTCCTCTACGCCTAAGGTACCCTAAGGGAACTCTTTCCCCGTAATATCTTTATATAATATTTTAATATCTAGTATTTATCGTTATCTCTATATATAAAACAGTTCCGTGACTGACTGACAGATAACGCACAGACCAAACCGCTGGATCTAAAGGGCTGAAATTTGGCATGGCGATTCTTCTTATAGTGTAGGGGTGCACTAAGAGAGATTTTTGAAAAATTCTTCTTAGATTTTTAAAAATTATTAAGCTTTATTTTGTAACTTTTTAAAGTTTGCATTTAAAATAATAATCTGAGGGTTATAAAATTTACATCACGAGAAAGATCATAAAAATTCCTTTAAAATAAAATCTTTTTCGAATCTTTACCTCCATTTTCTGATGTTTGAGGAATTTTAAAGATTAATTTTTAGAATTTAATTTATTAAATGCTGATCACGTGATTTCTTTTATTTTTGTGATACCATAAAAATTCACAAGGAAGATCATATTAAATGCTGATCACGTTTTTCTTTTCTTTTTGTGATGCTTTAAATTAATTTTGCTTCACGTGCATAACAACGCCATAAATTACGAACATACATAACGAAGTAACGTTATGCATAACAACGAAACTTTTTTTTTTCTTTATAATGCGGAAGACGATTGGACATTATCCAAAAAAATATTAAAATACAGTAAAAGAAATGTTCCTCAAACTGTACTTTATTAACTGTACTGTATTCTTTAGTATGATCTATTAGATTTAATTTGAATATTTTCTTCTACATTAGTTTGTATATAAAAATATCCCTTACGATTTTTTTATAAATATATTTTTTTGTTTTTTACATCAATTGCATTTATTGATCGTAGTATTTATTACAAATATATATATATATATTGACATTAATTGCATACATTAACCGTTGTATTTAATTTGAATGTACTCCGTAGCGAAGTATGGGCATTCAGCTAGTATTATGATAAAGGTTCTAACATTTACATAGTATCACGTGATAACAAAATCCTCTTGCATAGACTTCAGAGGCCACAAATAAAATACAATCAGCGGGAAACAAACCAACCTTCAAATCGTATACAATCCCTTAAAAACGAATCACTCATTCTACGTAACTTACGCAATTCGAAAACTGACTAATGGATGTAGAAAACATAATTACATATACCCTTCCTTATAAAGAGCTCAGTTTCGAAATGCCGTAACATTATGTGCGAATAGGAGCTTTTCGAAACCTGTCGGGTGGCATAGTTCCTTGACCATACCAGGATAACGTGGGAAGAAGCAATTATTGTATTAAAGTTGGAACATGGACTGATATTAGAATGCACAGCGCACTCAGAGCCGTGCACTCGCTTGTCACGGACACATAATGTGAGAATTGTCAATGGAATGGAGATAAGTAAGTATGTGCGACTTTAAAGGTGATATGCGTAGTGCCTTAGAGCGGTGCATCAGTTGACGTCTTCGAATCTTCTTTCTCAGTGTTTAAACTACGGGGGAATTTTCCTAATCACAGATTAGTGAATGCATATCTTTGAATTCTGTTTTCTAGCTTTGAAAATAGACCTTAAAATGAAATGTTAGAATTTGGCTAAACAGCCAAAGTTAAATCCATTGATTTGTGTCAATCAATATGATTAACCCATTGTAAAGTGTATTTACCCAACAACTAACCATGACGTCACATTTACACGTATTACGGCTTCTTAAGTTAATTGCCGATTAAGGCTGGTTAGTTGAGTTAGTAACTGTTTATTTTACTGTATATTATTTCTTGCATCTCATTGAGAATGAGTAAAAGTGTTCATTGTATACCTACCGTCATTATGGCGTTGAAAAATGTTATCTCAGGTTGTGAGTATCGTTTATTTTAATGCTTACGTTTTTAATAAATTTATGTTCATTTTATTCTTGTCTCACTTTATTAAAGTGCTTCGCTTTATTGAGATAAAGGGAATTATTTAACACTCCATGATTTCATAGTATCATGAAATGTACAGGTTTTTAAAAGACCTTTTATTTTAATTTAAATTTTTTATGTTAATTTTACATTTTAAAATTTAAAATTTTCAAAATTACGTGCTTTGAAACTCCCACCTTAATGTGCAAATAAGTGAATTTAAAAATATGCATTTGATAATCTGTAATTAGAAAAATACCAAGAGATTGAAGTAATTGCGCGTAGCTTTTACGATGGCTTACGATGTCAACTGATACCCAACGTAACAGCAAAAAAAAAAATTGTGTAAAATATTCCTTAAGCTGATCCAAAAGCAATAAACCAATTAACCTTCTAGGCGAAAAAAAAAATGAAAACCATTTTAGCAGGAAAACTGAAGTGTAAACTGTGATTTAATCTCTATATGTAAGATTAGAATATGAGGTACAGTTCAAAATGATCCGTCAACAAACAAATTGAATTTTGGTACATTAAAGTTCCAAGCTGCCAGGCAAAGATCGCATCAAATAACAATCTAAAATTACTATAAATTTTGAATGACTACATTTTACTAAAGTTTATTTAGGTCAGGTTTTTAAAAATTCTTTTAAAAGAAAATTTAACAAAAATCTTTTCTGAAGTAGAGCTCATTGAGTTAATTATGGTCATACTTATAACCAAAATTTGAGTCGTACAATAGCTATTGCGAAACAAAACACTTTTAATAATGTGGTGATCCATCAACACACAATAAAACATTTTCATTTCAGACTTAAAAAGAAAACAATATAACTGGCAGAGGATCCTTAACTGGAATTGTTTGGGATGACCTCTACTTTACTAAGCTATGTCGTGACTATTTTGAACTAAACATATAAAGATAATAACAAAATACAAGCGAGAGTGGCTAAGAGCTATTTATCCTCCCACGTACTAGAAAAATTCAGCAACAGATTTTCACTGCAGATGAGAACGGAATGATTTCTTGGTCACATACTTTCAATTGATTTGACCTGTCATATCTATATGAATAACAATGTCGTTCGAATATTTTAATGGTTCTTTTTCTATACATATTCAACTACTAGTTTGTTTTTTTCATTTTTCCGACAGCATAATCTTCGAATATTGTTAGCAAAAATAACATATCCTTTTAAGTAATGTAAATATTTTAAAAGCGTGTTCTAGGTATTGGATTTAGTTCATATGTCAACAGCGGTTCTGCTTCAAAATTTAAAAATAAAGAACTAGAATGATATGTTTTCCTGTTTTATCAGAACCACAAATTTACATTGATCTCAATAGCTCCACATGCAAACTAATTTCATAGCAGTTAATGCAAAAAAGGAGTTTTCAAATCAGTTTTAGTATCTATCCAATAACAATAAATTGCTCTGTTGTTATTGAAATGCACCCGTCTTAGATTACGTATGACTTAAATGTGTGTGTATTATATGCATATATCTAGACTTTTGCATATCCGTGTGTACACGCATATATATATATATATATATATATATATATATATATATATATATATATATATATATATATATATATATATATATTTGACTGAGTTTATTCTGGGTATTTAGAATTGTATATTTAAATTAACTGAATATAATTTTATATCGACAATATATAATTTTATATATATATATAAAGGTTCTTAGACATTTTGTTGATCTAAAATTTAGTCAGTTAATTTAAATATACAATTCAGTCAAAATACTCAGACATTAAATTTAAACTACTCATCCTAACAGCCTACACGCAAAAACCTCAATCTACAACCAGTCAACACATTTATTATAGATGAATTAAAAAGTTTGTAAATGAATTGGACTGAAGACAAAATAAAACCTAAACTCATATCAGCGCAGCCGTACTCTTTTCCGGATGACAAAAATATTCTCAAAGTCTGTTATATCTCATTTCGAACAAGACCACAATAATGTTGCAGACTTCTACAATAAGTGACTTAGCCAGGAGGCAGTCAACTTTTTCCCTTGAGATTAAGGACAAACAGACATTCCGAGAGGGGCCTGAGTTCGTTTACAGACATCTTAAGCTAGTAGTTTCCGGTTCTGCTGTCAGTTTCTTCCACGAAGGAAAGCAATACGTGTAATTTGTTGTCCCCAATAAATATACGGGGTACAGGCAAATGTGTTTACAGGAATGCATTACTTTTGTGTTTCAAATATCGCGATATTAAATCTTCCAAGAAAAAGTACACTTTTTTTGTGTGTACTTTTTTTTTTATCACACAGGGTAAAAATAAATATGGCACTCTACATGGACATAATTCTCATACCGTAGAAGGGCAAATTGGAATTAGGGCTACTCTAAAGCGAGGATTAAATGTAAAAGATTCCCATTTTTTAATCGCAACAAAGAATTAAGTATATGCATATTGTTTATTTGCTTTTGTCTTTTTTACACCCACACAAACATTATATATATATATATATATGTCTTTATCAATTGAAATAGGTACAAAATACCCTTTAGATAAAATGCAAGCAACACCCTCCTAGCGATGGGGTTTACAAATACATCAAGCGACCATAAGTCCCTTTCCTGCCAACAAATACGTAATTATGCAAGAAAGTACTAGTATATCTAGTCCATCGTAACGATGTGTTTAAAATCTCTAGCTTCTGGCATTCTAATTAATCAATAATTTAACTATCCTGTAAATTAATTTTAAAAAAAGAATTCGTTTCCGTTTCTATAACATTATTCAGTCGTTTGGCAATGTTTTTTTGTAGACCTTAGTTTCAGATAAATCCTGTTCCATATTTAAGTAAAGCTCGTCTGTCTCCTAAATATTTGAAAGCTGATAATAATAGTTTCGAAACGAGAGTTTAGTTAGTATGTCATGCTTGTGCAATGTATTGTCCTTATTTTGCTTTAATTAAACACCTGTTTTGTCTCGGATATACATGCGTTTACAAAATAGAGTTAAAGTTTGAAACAAAACATTTCTATAATCGAAATATATAGTTATTCCAATAACATTATATACCAGTTTACATTCTAAAAATCTTTCTACATCTAATGCGATTTTTTTTTTCACTATCAGACAATACGCCAAGCAAGTAGCGTATATTCAAACTCAACAGAGATCTGTAAAAGAGTGCATGCGTATGCAACGTGTTGTACTTTCCGATACTTCTTTTAGGATGAAAACGCTTAAAGACGCCAGAGTCAAGTTGGTGTTTCAAACAAGTGGTACAAGTGGTGGAGGCACTTGACTTCGAAAGCTGGAAGAAATCTTGTTGGGAACAGGTCTTAGGTTCGACTCTAGTGTTTGCAGGAGCCATTCAATTTATTTATCTTCACTTTATTCATAATAGCGCCTTTGAGTCAAAAAAGTTCTATCTGTCAATGAGGTATATTTAAGGGAATCAGCTCTAGATACGCTTTCCTCCAAGTAAAGATCAATATCGCCGCGACTAGGCCAATAGGGCCTTCATGTTACGATACCGGAATTGAAACATACCAAACCAGAGAGAAATGTATTTTCAATACAGTTGAACCCCGTTATAATGAACTTCAAGGGACCAAAGGTTTTGTTCGCTTTATCCATGGTTCGCTATATCCAAACCGTTAAGAAAAATGCTAGAGTTCACAAAATGTATAACTCATTAGTTGCAATGTGTATTCAATAATGATGTATAAAAAAATGATAAAATCTATTAAAAATGATAATTGATGAATTAAATCGACTAAAAACGATTACATTAAACTGACACAATACTAATTAAATAACGTATAATAGGAAAATGGCTAGACCAAAATTTTCGTTCGTTATATCCATGAGTTCGTTATATACCGGATTCGCTATAACGGGTTTCGAATGTATTTGTCGTCCTTCCTCGATCTTTCTCTGATAGGCGACGTTAAAAGCAACGAATTTAACACACTTATTCACACAATTCCAAATTCAACACAATATTCCAAATATTTTATTCACATGACTCATGAACAAACACAAATAATCAAATATATTTACAAAACTAATTTAAAATATTTACATTAACTATCTCTACGTCAGCCATCTGACTCTGACTGCGAGCACACAAAAACTCTTCGGGGTCACACTCCCCCTCACTCTACAGACTGACCACCGCGGGTCTTCCCCTCATAGTCACCCCCAAGCCGGCGTCTCCTTCTTTCGTAAAGAGCGCCAGGTACGACAATATTGATAGTGGGATTTACGTCATAGCTAAAAGAGTAAATAGGATTTCATTTACGTACTTCTAATCGCACCGGTTTGAATTTAAAGAGACCGCAAATCTGCGGTTAAAGTGGACGACTATTTTAGCAGACGCCTCTTTGCATTTAGATGTGGGGAAAAGATCCGCTTTCACACGAGACTGAAATCGAGCGCCCGAGGAGCGCGCAACGATACGAAACTCTTTTTCATACAAAATTCACATCCTAATAGAACGTGTAATATTCATTTAAATTCTGTAAAAGTGCAACGAATGAAATATTGAAAGTAACAATGGAGCAAAACAATTGGAATAAGCAGACTATAGAATAGGAATATTTGAATAAAAAAATTCAAGTGTCTACTAGCTGTGCGTAAAACATATTTTTATCTAAAGTTTATCTTTCCGTGTGATGTGGAACATAACTACGTTACTTAAGTTTTATCAGCATTAAAGATTACGCCTTACGTGTATGCATTATGACGTTTTGCAACCGTATCTTGCACTCTAAAATGAAAAATTGACTTCGTTCAATTTATTTCAAGACATCATGTAATGTCTTGTAAAACATGTGAAACTTGTGCTATAGTATTAAATGTGAAATAAGTTAAAATAATGATTACCTATGTGTTAAATTTCGGTTTACAGAAATGCATTTGTCGTCGGGTTTCAACAGGAGTTATGTCCCCGTGACGAAACAGCCGGTATTTGCAGACGTATCTAAATTGACAGCTGCAAGTCTGATCCCAGAGGAATCTAAAGCTATTGAAATGTTGATAGCCAGATTAAATACGATGATTTCAATGGCACACGTACAGATGCTAAACTGCATTATTTTATGATAGTTTTTTCTCTGATAAAGACGAACACGAAAAAAAACACTTATATTTTCAACCAAGTTAATGAATTTATTTAATATGCATATTTTGTTATTCCATATATATTATATATATATATATATATATATATATATATATATAAGCTGCTGTTAGAAAGTGTTAGATAAGGTTGGGGAACCAGTATAAAATAAATAAGCACATTTTCGTGAGTAAAATAATTTGTGACAAAAGCGTTCCTCAGTTTGCCTTTTATAGTACTTTAAATGTCTGTTTCTAAATGAAATCTAATCAGTGCTTCACCACTAACCCTGTTTTACCTCTCATAACATTACCGATGACTGGATAAAAAAGTAAACGTTTATTACGGACGTTTAAACTTTACAGACAAAACACCCTGAATCTTATGAGCAATATTATAATTATTGCCTTAAAAAACTTTTTACGTACCTAATTAATCAGAAGACATAGATTCTTCCAGCATCTCTAACAAAGAGATTTAGATTAATGGTAGAAGTTAACATTTCAATATACCCAATTGTAGAAATTTAAACACGCACAGGGAAGGTTTCCATTGCGTGCGTGTCTGAGGTAATCAAACATGAGTGTCTTCGAAGATATGCATTAAGATTAATGCCCGACATAAAGCGTATAATGTAATACAGCAAGTTCGAGCATAAACAGAGCTATGCTAAACTAGCTGAAAGGGAAAACAATAAGTAATATATATGATATCATTATGTCTGAAAATCTCTACGGTGAAAGGTAAATGTTACAAGACGGAGATAGTGGCTGTCACAAAGTGCCAATTACTTGCTTTCGGTCTGTTTACAATTCCTTAGAGCAGGTTTCATAATTCAAACGTCAAAAAAGAATTACAAATGAAGATCATAAATGCAAATCATCAGAAAATAGATTCTTAGAAAGAAGAAGAAAAACACGAGTCCGTATTTCGTAACAGCGGTGATATTCTTTATGCAGTAACATATTACTTATACTGCAGAGAGTATGCGGCTATGTAGAGAAAGCTCTTAAAATCAAAATGGAAAAACATTTACATGGTTAGGTTCAATTTTTTTTTGAAACGTTCTAAGATAATGATCTGCCGTAAGAGCACACGATACATTATATGCTAATGTGATCTCCAAAATATAAGTATATTTTATCATGATATGACTATAGTCATCTCCCGATAAGTGCACATAAATGTTGTAAATAAAAGTCCTCGGGAACAGTATAGTCATCTCCCGGTAGGTGCAAAGCCAAATTGTGCCCATCCTCTAATGGCAATCTCATATTCCACATACCTTTTACATAGCCCTTTATGGTCTCTCGGCCCTGAGAATGGTCAGTGGCTAAGGCACTGACACTCGCTACCAAAGCCTATGGTTTCGAATTCCGCCATTGCCATGGAGATTTGTAGTTTTTCTAAACTGACTTCTAAAATCTTTGTCACGGTCATTATTAGTCCTCGTGCTGAAGACGATAGCTAAAGTGCTCCCAGACAACGAACGACTTATAACCTCTCAGGGATCGGATGGTGGGTTTCTTATGCGTCATGTTCCGCTTTTGCGATTTGACCGTTTTTTACAGTTTATAGTCGATTTCGAATGGATACTGACACTCATGCCACCCGCAGTAACAGTGATACAAAAGCCTGTGATACAAAACTTAACCTTTTAGTGTTTTTGCGATTAAATGTTGCTATACTCCTTTTTGACTGGCTCTCTCACCGGAGACCACATCTTTCCATTAGCAATGTCATTTAAGCAGGGCCGGATTTACGTATAAGCTAAAAAAGCTACAGCTTAGGGCCTCGCAATCTGCCGGGGCCTCAAATAAAAAAGCAAAAAATATATAAAAATTGATATAAAAATATCTCGTAGAAAAATCACTCAAATGAAGTCAGAGATATCATGATAACTTCTAAATAATTTTAAATACACAAAATGCAACATTAAAATTATTTAAGCGCATTGTAAAATTGATCGAGACTAAATTTTCACCTGAATAAAAGATTGAGTTTTTATATACTACCAATTATGCTGTTATATTAATTTAATTTTTACCTTTTATTTTAATATTTTAATTTAAAACTCTCTGTTATAGGAGCCTTATTTGTCGTTTTTAAAACCCTTTAATTATAAAATTATTTCTGTGACTTTGTAAACACATCCTTTTTTATCTTTTAATAAAAATTAAATGAAATATATTTTCATACATTAAAAAGGCGTACATATTTAAATTTTTTCCGACACCAGCTGATGAAATTTAAAACAGCAGGGGGCCCTAGGGTTTGTATAGCTTAGGGCCTCAGCAAGTCTATATTCGGCCCTGCATCCAAGTGCTTCTTACATATACTTGGATGAATCAGACCATTTGAATTGTACAATCTCCGTATAATATGTAAATTAATTTTTATATTTCTCCACTACAACAACAAAAACTAATTTTTTAAAAGTTTATATTTTATATAAGCATCTAATTTTCTCTCTCAAAAAATTTCTTAAAGTAACTTTTCTATTAATGGTAAATCCTTCAGATAGGAATTTCTGTACCTTTTACTCCAAGTTAGAGGTCCGGAAGTGGTCCGGTTCGTGCTCTCTGTAATATAACGCGCCCTTGTCACTGAACGAGGCTAAGACATTGTGATCCAAAATTTTTAACTCCTAGACCCGCGAAGGTGTTTGAATGCGTCTGACTATATTTTGAAATTTCTTTTGTCTGATTTCTGATTCGTCTGATGAGAACTTTTGGAATACCGCTGGTACCACGTTAAAATTTCCTAATCTTAAAAATGTCTCCTATAAAATAAAATCGTACTTTGGTTCAATATATCAGTAGGAAAACTTACTTTCAGCGATGAATATTATAAAATCAAAACGCAGATTTGATGAACATCTGGACGATTGCTTAAGAACGGGAATATCATCTTATATTTCCAATCACGAAAAATTACCTAATCCAGTTCACAGACAAAAATATAAATACTTCCTTTAAAATTTAATGATAAGTAATAAACCCATTTATACTACTTTCTTTTTTATTTCCAAGTACCTACTTATAAGACAAAATAATAATTTTTTTTTATATTTCTTTTATTCATTATTTTTTACAACATTATCATTGTAATAATATTAGAAGGTTGGAAACGTACTACTGAATAAAAAATATTTCTATTATGCAAATAATGATCACTGGTGATACAAAAACCATTGGTTGTGCCAGCCATGCTCTCTGAAAACTTCCATGTGCTCTCGACCACGGGAAGTTCGAGAACTACTGTTCTAGACCACCCTTAGGAAGGGAGTATTCCCCTATAAATGGCATCCTACAGCGCAAACGGGTGAACGGAATGCAACGAAATTTTGTATATGGGCTATACACGAGATGTGCTCACGGAATTTCAAAAAAAAAAAATTATTTCCAAAATGTCCACCAGAGGGCGCCTTTTCGGATAAAACATGAAATTTAACACAATAAACGACCAAAACGGAATACAGAAACAATATTAACATTTATTGACTAGTTTCTGATCACCTTGTTATCGAATCACGACAAGTCGTGGGACAGAGTGTTCATCAGCAGATCGTAACTGATCAGTTGTGAGGCTTCGCACATGAAGCGTTATGGAGTTCTTTAAGTCATTCAACGTCGCAACACCTCCACGATACACCAGACTTGAAATTTTGCAGGTGAATGAAGGTGGTCACGTGGAGCAGCTTTCCCTACATCGTCCTGGACATGATTAACAACTGCTCCTCTTGTACAATTTCGTCCTAATCTGTTCTTGTTTCTGCAAACTGAACTGTTTTTGTTTCTCCCTTACCTTTACTTAATGTGGTTCGATGGCAAGGTGATCAGAAACTAGTCAATAAATGTTAATATTGTTTCTGTATGCCGTTTTGGTCGTTTATTGTGTTAAATTTTATGTTTTTCCCGAAAAGGCGTCCTCTGGTGAACATTTTGGAACTAATTTTTTTTATTTTTTTCGAAATTCTGTGAGCGCATCTCGTGTATAGCCATATACAAAATTTCGGTGCATTCCGTTCAACCGTTTGCGCTGTAGGATGCCGTTTATAGAGGAAGTTTAATTATAACCACCCGGTATATACATATGTATATCAAAATTTTGACGCATTTTGGTATTTTTCTGTTTAACTGTTTACTGCTTGTCCAAGCGATACAGACTGGGTTTGACGCGCTGCCAAAATTATAACTCGCGAGGTACGGACGGAGGGTTTTAGCAGGGCCGCCCAGAGACTTTACGGGGCCTGGGGCAAACTTCTGTTGGGGGCCCCAAGAAAAATAAAAAATGGACGAAAACACATTCGAATTAAGTTACTCATACTTAAAATTTTATTACATGAATGATTAACATAGTTATTATATTTCATTGCACTGCTCTCTTGTTATATTTTCTGAGAAAATCTAATAAATAAATTTTTGTAAATTTTTTGGGGATCCTCCGGCAGTTGGGGGCCTGGGGAAAAGTGCCCCAGTTGCCCCCCCCCCCCCCCCCTCTGGGCGGCCCTGGGTTTTAGCGTCTGAAATTTTGATTTCCGGAGGGACGTTATGGAGGAACGTAATCCTACGTTAAAAAGTTTCATAATCCGATTTTTTTCTTTCAGATAAAGAAAAGAGTGCCATTTTTACAGAACAATCATGGTGATAAGCAGGCTGCATATGTTTACGAACGTGTGAGAAATTTTTAATGGTGCAAATAAAATCAGAGCAAACGACGAAACTTTTAATGTTGGAAAGTTGCTAAACCGTCAAGTTGAAAATTTATCATTTAACCATTAACACGTGGTACCTGTTGTAACGTCCGTAAAATATGCTTAAAAAATAAATAGCAGGTTAATTTAACATTATTATTCTGAGGGCTTTAATCATCGCTTATAAAAATAAGTAATTAATATAATGAGAAGATAACCGACCAGAAAATGAATGGGGATGTGCTTAATGAAGCGTTGACCCATTTATATTTCGTCTGCGCTTGACCTAAAACATCACCCTTTCGTCCGGAACTGCGGCGCTTCCGCCTTTCCAAGTTTCCATGCAAACTAGGAGAGCAACATCCGACGTTCTATATATTCTTTATGCAACAAGGATGTATATGTAACAGAAACAAGCGTGATTTTAAGAATATAAAAAAAAAATTGTAGTCATTCCTATCGAATTATCGGGAAGGAGGATTTCCGGTTTGGTAATAAAACATGCGGCAGTCGGTGATTTCTGAAATTTTGCATACTCTATATAAAGAAGGAAAAGTTGATTGTTGTGATTGATCGTTTTAACGTCAGCCATGAACAACACCACTTTATTAGGGTACGAAAAGTGCATCGTTTCGTAGAACTGTCAGTTTTTGACCTATTTATCAGTCTGCAAAACCATTCAGGATAAATATCTAGCTAACACTGTTAAAAAAAAGAATGATAAAATAAAAAAAGTTGATAAATACATTAGTTCATGGATGTCCGTCATTTCGCCTCGGAATTCTTAAAGTGTTCAGTAAAGTTACTTTTAAAGGTAGCTTTTATGAAACTGAACATAAAAAAAAAACTGAAATGTCACTATTTAAATAATTCCTTGAGATCAGAATTTTAATACAAAGCTGAAAAATATGCCCTATTACTTTACATGGCCTACGATTAGTGACCATAAATTCAGAAAATTAATGACAGACATGATTATGCTGACAATTTCAAGCTTAATATTATAATAAAAGTATAAAATAGCTGCTTTTATTTTCCTTCATCCACTTGCTTATGCCCATTCTAAGAAGTCCTATACAAGATGCTAAAAATATAATTATAAAATGAAAACATGATAATTATAACTCTTATAAGTTTATTGATATCCATTTCGCCACTAAGCCTCAAAGCGTCCAGTTAAAATTTAAGTCTAAGTGTAACTTTGATAAAGTAGAACCTATACGAACAAGCAGTTGTTTCTCCCCCTACCCCCACCCGTCAATTAAATATAAATAAATAAATATATATATATATATATATATATATGTGTGTGTGTGTGTGTGTGTGTGTGTGTGTGTGTGTGTGTGTGTGTGGGCTTGTGACGGCCCAGTGGTACAGCGCGCTGGTTTTCGGTGCTGAGGGTGCTCGGATCGAACCCTGGCGTCACGCCACGAAAAATGCGTCCGTTCGTGTCGTCCCTTCATAGGGGGTAATTCTGTCCGCCTATATGGTGTCACCTATTTAGTTTCAATAAAGTATTTATTATTATTAAAAAGTTTGAATAAAGTTTGAAAAATTTTATACATGATTAAAAATTTCAGTGATTCGCGCTGTGAATGATTCACGCTTTATTTACGGATGTATATCAGATAGCGGTGGAGTCTGCTATTAGAATTAAAATATCTGTAAAACTATTAAAGTAACAGAATAACTGTAAGCAGAAAAAATTATCAGTTTTCAAAGCTGTTTCCAAATATGTAAGATTTATGCACTTTCATGAGAAAAAAAAATACACCGATTTTCGACCAAAATGGCCGCCAAAATCACAGTCGGCCATGTTTTCCTTCTCCGATGAGTGATCTCCGGAAACGTGAAGGGCGACGGACTCCACGACATTCTCCACTGTTACTTTATTTATATAGATTCCATATGGTGCATTCACATTCGACAGAGTTCTCTCCCCAACTCCTGTCACATCACTTAGTAACGGTAACATTAGACACGGTATTTAGAACCACCCCCCTTCCCGCCCTTGATCTTGGTGTCTCCCCCGACCCCGCTCGACACCATTTGACCCGCTGACCTCACTCTGCTTCTTTGAAGGACCGCCAGAGGACGCGATCGGGCGCAGGGAAACACAGTACAGAGACATAAATCACTGGAATAGGCAGAGAGCGCTGTACAAGTCTGCACGCGCTAATAGATAAACACGGAGATCACTTGGAATAACAGACTCATCACTTAAACGAAAAGTTTGAATAATCGAGAAAAAAAATTTTTTGCGATATAAATCTTCCTTATATGAAAGGAACAAATAACAGATGATAACAAATGTATTAGTAAAACAAATCCACAGAAAGTAATTTATTTTCGCTTGGGAGATCGGAGAAATCCTGAGAATCTAGATATTTCTCCTTCACAAGCACAAGTGGGGAAACTCATAGCGGTATATCAAGCGAATAAATAACGTCGAATGTCAGAGAGAGGTTGCCAGCCCTCTCAATCCTTCAAAACAAATGGAGAAAGTGTACAAAATGAACTCTCTCTTCAAGGCAAATTTTTTCTTCCCCTTCTAATAACTTTGCTACCAGATGAACCACCCGGTGGCCGGAAAAAGCAACATTAGTGTGTTTTGACAAGGGTAAAAATATACTTAAACTGAGAGGGAAAAGAAGGCTGCAGAGCGAGAGAACAGGGGGAAGTTTCGAGTCGTGTTTCTTTTATGATGCTTTAATTTTGAAACATTCATCGTCTGAAATATCCAACTGCAAATATCTTCTGTTCTAATCCTGTTGGGTGTGTGCGTGCGATCATCATTTGAACTTTCCTCTGTCGTTTAAAATGTGTAACATATATGTCGAATAGGGCTCTGATTTGACTTTTTACGTTGTTATAAACTTCCCAAGAGAATCTCTGTCAGTAGCAAGTAAATCTAAGACATTTTTAATTATCATTGACAATGAACCCTTTGTGACAATAGGCCTACTTTTGACGACAGGCCTCAGAATTTGTAGATTGGTAGGTTTCTACCCAATGGAAAGGTTTCTACCCGATGGATGTAGGTTACCCAATGTGACTTCTGTCAGTAGCAAGTAAGTCTTAAAATTTTTAATCGTCATTGACAATGAACCCTTTTTAACAACAGACCTCCTTTTGATGACAGGATTCAGAATTTTTAGATTTGACTTTTAGGTTTCTGGAACCCATCGGTAGTCTTTGGAAAACTTTGGCTAAACAGACTGGAACTTAAGAGTAACACAAGGTATTTTATGAAGGACTATTAACTGTCGTACTAACCTTGGGAATTGAGCCTGTAGTTTTAGATACCATTAATCAGCAACCATAATCTTTAAGCCTGTCGTGTTATATTCAAACCCATATGCAACTGACAAAATTTAGAACTTAAAGCCAGAAAACTTACTTATTGACAAGAATAATACACAGTGTAAAAAAGGGAAATGGGGCAGGTTATGGGGGCACAATATAGGTGGACTAGCATTACCCCCTATGAAGGGACGACACGAACGGAGGCATTTTAGTGGTGCTTCGCCGGGATTTGATCCGAGCACCCTCAGCACCGAAAGCCAGCACACTGTACAACAATGCCCCCACGGCCCCTTTATTAAGTAATATAAAAATGTAAATTTAACTTCGATAATTGATCTAGGGTATGTTTTTTTCCTAAGTGGTCATCGGTTCGTTTTTCTGACGTTAAGGAATCAAAATCCAACGAATATATCTGTTATTTCTTTCACGTTAATTAAAATGAAGTTTCTTTGAACAGGAATGGAACAAAGCCCCGCCATAATCTTTCTATATTTAAATAAAAACTTACAAAATAGTAAGTCCACAAAACATACGAATCAACAAATCCGCGCCTGCTAAACATAGAGCAAAACATTGAAATTTTACCAGTAGAAAACAATCTGCTATTCGTTGAAATAAAGGCAAAACTACTCAAAATTATCTCCGACTTCTGAAGAGCATTTAGAGTTGTTTTTGCTTAACTCCACCGTTACCAGATGAACGCCCGTAGCAGAAAAAAAGCAACATAGGTGTGTTTTGACAAGGGTAAAAATACGCTCAAGCTGAAGGAAATGAAGATCGAATAGGAAGAAAGAAGAAAAAAAAAGAATTGCTCGGAGAGAGAGTCGCGTTGCTTTGATAGGGTAGCTTAAACTCTGAAATATTTGTCACCTAAATTTTTCAGCCACAGTTATTTTTTGTTTAGAGCGAGATTATGGCTCCATCACATAAACGCGCGTGAAGAAAAAAATGTGAGCGGTTCTCTTTTTATCTCGCTGTCTTTTAAATACTTTTAAACTGTACTGAATTCCAGCTTCTTGCTTCAGTATTTTATAATTAAAGTAAACATCCCTCTGACGAATATTTTAAACAACGTGTCACGAAAAAAACCTAATACGGCATTTACGTAAAATATTTTGGTGACTGAGCTCTGTATATATAAAAAAATGTATTTTAATAGCTTCACAGAGGGAGGGTTATTTTAACACAGCAAGACACCTTTAAGCGGGCAGAATGCTGGCCGTTCTGGAAAACTTTCTGTAATGCGTACATCGTAACCCTTTTTAAATACTAAAAAACACAAAAAAGTTTATCGTCATCTTTTAACAATCCAATTTATCCTCGCTTGACTCGTAACCCTTGCAATTCCTAGTACAGTGGACGCTCGTTAATTCGAACTCAAAGGTTGTCAGGAAAAAGTTCGAATTATCCGAAGTTCGAATTATCCGATGTTAAGAGAAAATATATAACTTTAAAAGTGTATCACTGAATAAGAAAAATCTCCTAGTATGTATAACCCTAGAAAATATATTATACTATGTTATAAAAAATTAAACATATTAAAAAGCAATGCAAACTTACCTTAATCATAAAATGAAGCAGAAGATATGCAGTAGAAAGTAAACTTTAATTAAAAATATGAATTGCACTTTGGGGAAAAACTGTAAAATGGATGTTTGGTTTTGTTTATGATGCCTACATTGTTCAGCCAGCTTCTCGATTTGAAGTAAACATTTTAATTCATTTTCAGAGGAAGGTTACATCTGAATAAATGCTTTCAGAGTTTTAATAGAGTCCATTAAGGCTGCATTAAAAATATCTTTCGGCAGGTAAGTAGAGAAAAGCCCTGGCAGTTTCCTGCCAAAATTAGTGTATACGTCTTCGTTTACATCAGAGCTTTGCCCACATACAGCTTGATAAGAAATATTGTGCCTTGGCTTAAATCGAGAGAGCCATCCATCACTGAATTTAAAATCTTCAATACCCATTCGACTTGCCAATTCATCAGCCTTCGTCAGCACTAGGGGTCCATTTAGCGAAAAATTTCGAGATCTAACATCCTGGAACCATAGCAGTAGAGCATTTTCTAGATCTTCTTGAGACGCATTTCTCATGCGTTTCCTTCCTCTAGCAAATTTGGATTTTTCCCATGAATCTAAAATTGACTCCTTGTTTTTCAAATAAGTTGACAAGGTATTTTTTTTAATTCCATAGTCAGCTGCTAACTTTGTTTTACATTCGCCCTTCTCTACTTTCTTTAAAATTTCTACCTCTGTCTCTAAATTTAGGGTTTTGTACTTTCCATGTCTAGACATCCTGAATTTTTACACGTTCACACCACACACTGAGGAAGAAAAACTAGATCACATTAACTTGTCTGCAGTGCAGGTATAATTGACGCAGCTTCCTAGAATCTGTAGTAAAGACTGATTTTTCTTAGCCATTCATTAAGACCAATTCATTAAGATTTTTCTAAGGCCATTCATTAAGACATAATGTCAGTTTTAATTAAAGTAGCAAAATTTTGATAACTTTTCCTCTAGCACTACAAAATATCTAGTTCACAGAAATCGTAACTGAAAACTCGCGTAAATTACATTCGCATTTGAAATGATTCTGTCATATATAAATTTTATCCAAACTCAATAGCAAATTTTGGTAAAACGCCACATCACCAAAATAATAATAATAATAATAATAATAATAAATAAATAAATAAATAAACTGGAGGCCGCAAATGAGGGAAAAAGGCTTTTATCGCCCTTTCTATGGGCTGAACCGAATCCCCTTGTACAGCCTGTGAAGATCCAAGTCATTGAAAAGCACATACAGTTGATAAATATTTGATAAGCGGACAACACGGATTAACCTGAGATATTCTGACAGGCCTCTTTTTCTCTCCTTTAACTGCTTACATTTTGTACAACAATTGCAAACACTGGTTTCAACACATCGTTTAGGTCAAGGCCTTTCGTGGTACTTCCATCAAAGTAAGGTGAACTAAGATGAAGGCTATGCAATACATTAAATTAACATAAAAATCTCAGAACGTTTTTATTCTGCTATACATTGTACAGAATGTTTGACTGCTAATGAAGTCCAGCATACTAGCCTTCATTGGACTCTGGTTAAATACGTATATGTAACCAGACAGAGTTCGTGTCTGAAGCTCACTATTTAGCAGACCTGTAAACGAAATTATAGGTAAGGCTCACAAAGAACTGCCGAATTCAATGCTTATCATTTATCAATTAAAAGACACAATCGGAAATACATTTACGTCACATATGCTCATTCAAAATGCTCATTGTCGCACGGGCGAAACATATAAATAAAAACAACGCTCGCCACTCTTTCGATTAGCAGATAGCTATTAATCACCCATTCTTGTCTTTGTTCTCGTCGTTTATGAATAATTAATGAAAATTGCGCGACAAAGGGTGACGTAATTACGGTAGTTGCTGGAAAATGTGAATGACGGTGTTATTTACGTAAGCCTTAATTATGGTCATTACAGGCTCAATTCTCCTGAACTATGCACCGATGACGATGGCAAAAGCAAAGAAAAAAAACTTCGGTGAAATTTTAAAGAATAGCGTAAAATATTAAATGAAATGAATAGTTTCAACGACTAAACATAAATATTTGATTGATAAGGTAACTTGTGTTTAGACTGCATAAATATTTTGACACTGATTTCTATCTTCATTAACAATTATATATATATATATATATATATATATATATATATATATATATATATATATATATATATATATATATATATATTATCATAAACTGGGCAACTCGACTTCCCTGTCTAGTCTATGGTATAGCATGCCGAACTATGGCTAAGTCCTAGTCGTTATGTTCCCTCAGAAATTACTGAGAATACGCTGGGTTAATGAAAGTAAAAAAACATTTATTAAACTAGCGTATTTACAAAATATTTACATTAAATCGTTGAGTTTTGCACCTCCAGTGCATTCATGGCCTCCAGCCAAATCTACAATCACACGTGTAAGGCACTCCAGCCAAAATCACAATCATTTAGCACGCTGCTCTACGGCCCGCGAAAATCCAGCTGGTCCAAGACAAGTCGACCACCGTCCACAGAATCCCTTCTCTCTCTGGCGACCTCTCTCCTGTCCAGCTCAGCCGATAGTCCAGTCCAAACCGGTTCTCCTTCGACTGCATACCTCGGAACAAAAGCCCTCTGTCCAAACCCCACGTGCAATCTAGTCCTCCGGGTTCCCCGTTCTTCGTCTGTTTACTATTCGTAGACAGCGGCACGTCTCTTGATCGATTGACTTGATCGCACGCGCGTCAAATCGCCCCTAGTATGCAAAACTTTGCCGACTTCAAAAATGGGGCGGGAGCACCGAATTCGCCTCTGGAAAATACTCATTCACCGATGTAAAGGAACTTCAAACTGGAAAAATAGATCGTTATTCACAGTCTTTCGACAAACAACACACAAAACTGCTTCCTTCCAAAAACTAACCTCTGTACCATATTTCATAGCGCATACAGATTGGTACAGAGTTCTCTGCATCTGCCAGTGATTAATGTTCTTTCTGTACTCTGTATATGCGCTGATCTCCTCCTCTGGCGGTCCGTATGCATAGCATCAAAGGAGAACCCGAGGTCCCGGGGGTCAAATGGTGACAGTGGGGGCGGGGGACACTAGATCAAGAAACACGAAGACTTTGGAGGCTTGAAAATACCGTGTCTAATGTTACCGTGACTAATGTGATGACAGGAGTCGGGGATCTGCAGGCAGAGAACTCTGTACCAATCTGTATGCACCATCACATATAATACCGGGGGTTAAGCAGCGAGTCCGCCGACATCACAATATATATATATATATGAGGCGGTGAAAGGTAAAGTGGTGTAAGTCAGTAAATCAAGTGGTGTAAGTCTAAAGTGTTTTACTGCAAAAACAACAAAAAAATCCACTATAAATACATACATTGAACAAATAATAATTCATAATAATTATTATAATATTGAAAATAATAATTATTTGCAATTCCACTAAAAATTGAACATGGAGATCACATTTTTGCCCTCAAATAAAAAAATAAAAAGTTGTGACTTACACTACTTTGCCTTTCACCGCCTCATATATAAAGATTTATATGATGACAATCAGTGTTAAGATCTTCCGTTATTTCTGCATGATCAAATTGTAGTTTAGAAATTAAAAAACTTAATTAAATATTACCGGTTGATTAATGATTAACTTAACAACATTAATGTAACGTTACAAGAACTTTCACTATAATTTGGAAAAAAAGAACGTTACTTGTAACAATACAGACTTTTTAGTAAAATGAAGATGAAGGCGGAAATTAAAATAAAATGAAGAAATAACAATGGTATTGTGCGCATTTTTTCAATGAAGTACTAGAAAAGTTAATTTTAATGAAACCCCAAATCCAAAATCAATCAATCTCTCTCTCTCTCTCTCGTCATTTCTATCTATCTATCTATCCATTACAATTTTGCCTTCATATTTCAAAAAATATATATCCTTTTTTTCCGCAGATAAAATATTTTAATGCATGAACGTTTGTTATTTTCTCATTTACATAAGTCAGTAAGTAGAAAATTATAGCAGTTAATAAACAAAATATATTCTAATTCATATTCAATTATTTCTCAACAAACTGACATTTTAATTAAATCTTAACCCTGCAGAGAATGTTATTTATTCCATACTTTATTCATGAAATGTAATTTAATACAATATTTAATATATCTGAAAATTAATTTAATCGGTAGAAATTCAACAGAGATTTATACAGATGCATTCTTGATTCAACACATTAATTCTTCAATGTTTGCATTATTTTAATTTATTCTTTATAATTATACTTTGTTTCAGTTTAACTTGATATAAATATTTCTTCACTTCATTGTTTTAAGATATCGTTATTTTATTACCAACTTTATTAAATAAATCATTATATTGACCCGTTACATGAAATCGAATATTTTTAAAAAGGGGAAATTTTACCTTTGTTGCGCCACACTGGCTAAATTTCATACATTAAAATGTATTACATTATCTTAGAAGTTTGTAAGTGAATCAATGGACAATCTATATATTTAAGTTGCTAAGCCGATACTTTGGGCAGTCCGGCAGTGAAAACTACTGCATCCATTTACTTCATTTTGGTCTTAAACGAAAGATTTTAATCTATAGATGTGTCAAATTTGGTTTTTGCAACAGCAATTTCTATTAATGAGCGATAATTTACAATTAAAAAATTGCTTTCTGCGCATGCTCAGTGACATGTTTAAATCTGGCGTTAGATACTTACTAAGCACGAAGCCACATAAACACGTTAATTTGTTTATTCCGAGGAATCACTTTAGTTCACTCATTGCCATTTTTATTTTTAATTATGTTGGTGAGGTATAGAAAATAACCTGACGGAAATTGTTTACTTCGCGCTGTTGAGTAAACATATTTCTTTTTATTGGGTTCAATAGTAATTTTTTTAAAGTGTATTTCTCTATTCTTAATATTATGATTTTCAACTTTTGGCGATGATGTGTTGAGTATAATTTGCGTAATAGTACAGTTATTTACTATCCAGCCGTCATGTTTTGACAGGTACCAACTAGTTAATATTTAAATGCTTATTGATAAGAAAATAATAACATGATCCAAAAAGTTCACTTTAACCGTTGATGTAAGGTCATGAATGATCAAGTGCAGTTTGCAGTAAATGTCAGTCCCGTGGCAGGTTTCTTGAAGCACGTGAGAGAACTACGTGGGTGTATACTTTAAGCCTCCATGCCCCCTGTGACCTCTGGATAACTTTTGTCGACTGCACTTGCCACGAAAATATCTCGTTGCCAAAAGTAATAAAGCTAAAAATACATTTTTATTCCCTTAGAATATTCCATAAAGACGGAAGCTTAACTCCCTCACAAGAGTTTCTAAAATGCCAACCAGCCAATTACGAATCCACACAATGTCCCGTAAAGTCACATCAGGAATTCCCAAATCTCGATCCTTCCGCGGCCTGCGGAATGTTTAGCAAGCTTATTAAAAGCCTATTTTAAGAATGCCATATAATGCCGCCCGTCAACTCTTCGAAAGTGGTTAAAAGAAGGGTGGAAGGCTACAAGAATTCCAGATATCCTAATCGAGTCATCTCAGCGTACGTTTCCTCTTTATTTCTGTTGGCAAGCGCTCGTTGCTCAAGGCCGTGATACCTCGAGTAAGGTGGTGGTGACAGAAAGGTTATGTGTCAAATACGAGAGTGGTAGCTAAGCTTCGCGATGACAGAGCTATGAAGGGTCTATGAAGGGTCGTTTGTAAAGAATATCACTCTACTGTTATAGGGCGATTCGATCTTCCTGCTTCTTATGGCTGTGAAGGATCGTTTCATAACATTGTACTGGCCAAAATAAACTTTTGTAGGAGTTCCACCAATCATAAGGTCGACATTAAACTGGCGATTTCGGGAAATTTCGTACTCCCTTCGTAAGAACGGCCATTAAGGGGGTTATATATATATATATATATATATATATATATATATATATATATATATATATATATATATATATATATATATATATATATATATATATATTCACACACACAGTGGAATCTCGATCGATCGTTCTCCGAATCATCGTTTTCCTGTATGTGTCGTTCATTTCACCCAGTCCCGACGATCATATTACTTTGTTATGTTCCATATCTATCGTTTTCCCGCATTTATCGTTCAGTTCAGTCGGTCTCTTGAAAAACGATTGATCGAGATTTCACTGTATATGTATATACAGTCTGACCTCTATTTAACGAATCTCTATTTTGCGAATTTCTCTATATTGCGAACTTTTCCTTGGAACCAAGAACATTTTGCGAATTTCTTCGTAAAATAACCTCCAAATAGCGAAGTGCATTCTCTGTTTAACGAACTTTTTCTTGTGATCCAATACTTTATTTATCCATCTTTCTCAAAATATTTCTGAACATTTCAAACTTATTCTTTCATTTAACACAATTTATTGTGATCAATGACCTTGAACTGGTTTTACCATACGGCTAACTCAATGTCATTAAAATTTATTACTTTTAATATAAAATTGTTTTTCTTAATTGACAATACAGTGTATTCCTAGACAATGTTTTGTTTTATTCTTGTTTTCCTTGCAGATTTCTTTTTGATGGGTAAGATATATAAAACAAATAACTATTAATTTACAAAATAAAGGTGTGATTAATTACTTTTTTAATAATATTCAGTGCTTATGAATTTAAAATCTGTTTTGTGAAGTTTAAAGTATTCTAAAAGGGGAATCTCTATTTAACGAATTTTCCATATAACGAACTTTTTTTCGGGATTTAGCGACTTCGTTAAATAGAGGTTCAAATGTTTATATATATATATATATATATATATATATATATATATATATATATATATATATATATATATATATATATATTCATTCTTCGGCTCGTATTCTTGGGATACATGCTATCCCACCCCGTAAGGAAAAGGTTGATAAAATACTTGCCCCGAAAACTACTTTTTATTCTATGATCAAGTGAAGCGGGAGGAATTGATTGTACGAGGTTAGACAGTCTTTGTAAAATTCAAAACAAAAGTGTATTGTAAATGAATGAAAGGAAATAATACAATTCTGCACGAAGATCAAATATTTTACCTGTTCTTAAGTTTGGATATCTAACGTGTGTATATATATATATATATATATATATATATATATATATATATATATATATATATATATATATATATATATATATATATAAGCTGCTGTTAGAAAGTGTTAGATAAGGTTGGGGAACCAGTATAAAATAAATAAGCACATTTTCGTGAGTAAAATAATTTGTGACAAAAGCGTTCCTCAGTTTGCCTTTTATAGTACTTTAAACTGAAACCAAACGTCTGTGTTTTTGAAATATATGTTTTGATTCAAGGCTTTTTAAAGATCGGGTAGTGTTTACAGTGGTGGATTATCGCACAGGCGCAAGGTACGCGCGTTTGGGACCTCCTATTTTCACGAGCCTTCGAAAGTTAGCAGTTTCAATAAGAGATACATTCGTTCAATAAGAGATATCTCATTCAAAGGCACCATCTTCATCTAGACAATTTGCCAACAAACGGCGCAGTACAAGTTTTTACTACCTAATACTTAAGCAACAAAATAACCTTTTCGACCGTGAGAAAATATGTTAAAGTAATAAATAAAATTTATTAATAGTATTTAGAAAAAAGTGGCTTCAAA